>JAGXOD010000003.1:1847500-2077500 GCA_020368025.1 Brachyhypopomus occidentalis
AACCAGTATCACACGGCCTCTACACGGACCCCCGTCCAGAGCTGCAATCGAACAGCAGAGCCTGATAATGAACCGCTTTCATGAAGCCGTCCACATTTCCAGTCAGTTTGCAAAAGTCGCCGTAGCAGTGACCTGGGAGTGGCTCGGCCCGGGACTTTGGTGCGGCCCGGCACCACAGGTCACGTGTGCATAGCCCAACCCACGGGGAACATTCCGTTAGAGCCGCGCGAAGCCCATGGGGTCTCGGGCAACGTTAAGTGTGGTCAGACGTCATTTGCAAGACCACGAGGGCCATAAAGCTGTCATGAAGCACTCACTGACATCTGAAATGTAAAGGTTCCATAACCTTAAGCTCTTCTCAGAGCACTCCGTGACTGGGCTCAGTAAACCAGGCGTATATAAAGGCGGTGGGGGGGGTCTTGTAAGTAGCGAGTGCATTCCCAGACAAGGGTGTTAAAGAACAGACCCCATCCTGCCATTACCCCAGTGCATTAGCCAAGGCCAAGCAGCACAGATGGTCAATCTTGGATTAAGCTCCTCCCCTCTTCCACCTTGGCGCTTGGTGACCGCCTGCTTGCCCAGTGACTGACAACAACAAGGGCCGCAGGAACGGCTGAACTTGTAGTCGAGCTCCTACTGACGGCAGCCGGCGTAGACGGACGGTCAGCAGAACGGTACACGCCACAGCAGATGCAGCACCGGGGGGCGCTAGTTACCCTCGGACACGGCTCGCCCATCACCAGCGCTAATCCCGAGTAGCACTGTGATAGTACAGTCTACACACAGGGACCGAGGACACCACACAGGACCTGCCAGTGACCGTGTTGGCAGACGAGGATCTCAGCACCAGCACCGCAGGGGAGTGGATTACAGGACACGAACCTCAAAGCCCAAAACCTGCCACGAAGATGATCGTTACAAATCTAACAAAAGGGTAACTGTTCACTCAGATGGGCTGCTGTTCACTCAGATGGGCTGCTGTTCACTCAGATGGGCTGCTGTTCACTCAGATGGGCTGCTGTTCATTCAGATGGGCATCGATATGTAATAATTAGTTCATTTCTTTAATAGAGAAGTCGAGAACGCTGTCAACTCCCTTCACTGCTGATATTAATTGGAATGGAGTGAGCAGGTGTGCAGAGGCCACTAGCTCCGCACGCGCTAATGGGAATGGATGAGAGGTGCGGCGACCTGGGGCGGGAGGGGAGGGGAGGGGAGGGGAGGGGAGGGGGGGGGCTCCACACAGCCCGCTGGAAGGGCAGTCAGTCTGGGACACGATGACACTGAAGGGTGCTGCTACCCAAGCGTGTCCCACTGCAGTGGTGCATGACATCTGCTTATGCTATGGAAAAGGGTACAGGAGCAAGCGCGCAAACACACACACACACACACACACACACACACACATATACACACACACGCACACACAAGCTCTTTACATGAAAGCTCACGTTGATTTCTGTGCTGACGCTTTGAAAGGAAGCTATCAGTACAGCAGCATGGCACGGACCCAACCCCAGCGATCACAGACCCAACCCCAGCGATCACAGACCCAACCCCAGCGATCACAGACCCAACCCCAGCGATCACAGACCCAACCCCAGCGAACACGGACCCAACCCCAGCGATCACAGACCCAACCACAGCGATCACGGACCCAACCACAGCGAACACGGACCCAACCCCGGTGATCACGGACCCAACCCCAGCGATCACAGACCCAACCCCAGCGATCACGGACCCAACCCCAGCGAACACGGACCCAACCCCAGCGATCACGGACCCAACCCCAGCGAACACGGACCCAACCCCAGCGAACACGGACCCAACCCCGGCGAACACGGACCCAACCCCGGCGAACACGGACCCAACCCCGGCGAACACGGACCCAACCACAGCGAACACGGACCCAACCACAGCGAACACGGACCCAACCCCAGCGAACACGGACCCAACCCCAGCGAACACGGACCCAACCACAACATGAACCAAACCACAACAAACATGGACCAACCACAAAGAACATGGAGAAACCTCCACATCTGCAGGCTACGTTTACAAGGCATTTGAGCAGCACTGAACTACCAGAAAACACAACAGATCTGTGGGGTAATGGGGTTACTTAAAAGTAAAACAAGCCTCAAAAAATGTCAGCGTGAAATACAGACGGTCCACGACGCCCAGAAATGCCCAGCGTATTATAAGCGTCTTACACCGAACTTTAGGCGTCTTACACCGAACTTTTGGCGTCTTACACCGAACTTTTGCCGTCTTACTGTTCACCATACTTTAGGCATGTGAATATGTGAGATAAACAAAGAGAGAGAGAGACAATTGTAAAGACAGATAGGGAATTCAAAAGTAAGGTTGAATTTTAAAGCCATGCTAATTTTGACCTCCTGCAGTCGTAACCACAGGAAACAGCGGCGCGCGGCTCAGCATGGACTCCTGTTAGCGCTTTGATTGGAGCCCATAAAGTGGGACATTAGCCCAGCCTGGAGAGGCTGCATAAAGACACACTCATCTGTTTGCACCCTAGGCAGCGAGACGGGGGACACGCGAGACGCCGGCGCGGGGCCCACCGTTACTGGCTCTCCAGAGCTGGAGCGGGAAGGAGAGGGTGGAGAGGGTGGAGTGGGCGAAGCAGCTAAGGGTGGCGGCTCATTTGCGGTGTGAAAGCGCCGGTCGCAGGTCTCCGAGCAAACGGCCACTGGGGTGGTGAGGGCAGGGACTGTGTCAACCCGCTCATCTGGCGTGCGATTCGAAGGCTAAGCAGCGGAAGCTCGTCAGTATGTAGAAATGACATAAACAGGGAGGAGAAGGGAGGAGGAAAGCAGTGAGGAGCACAAGCAGAAGGGTAGAGGGTGGGGGGTGGTGGGGGGTGGGGGTGCGTCCGCTGAGAGTCATCGGCACTGACAGACAGGGTTGAAACCGGGTGAATGAGCTTGGAGACTCAGGGTCTAATAAAAGCAAGCAGAGCACACGCCGCACACGGAACACACGGTGAACACGGAACACACAGTACACGGAACACAAAGTACACGGAACACACGCCGTACATGGAACACACAAAATCACATGGAACACATGGAGCACACGGAGCACACGGAGAACACGGTGCACGTGGAACACACGGAGCACGTGGAACACACGGAGCACACGGAGAACACGGTGCACGTGGAACACACGGAGAACACGGCGCACAGCGCAAAGAAACACCACTCCACTCAGCCGCACGGCGCTCCCCTAAGAACAGTCCCTTCCAACGGCACAGACGCTCCCCATACGAACAGGTGCTAAACGCAGGCAGGCCCGTCTGCCCCAGAGAAGCGGCGGCTGCCAGCTGGTGTCAGGGTCCACACGGCAGCCTCCAGGACAGAGAGGCTGTCTGCCCGGGTCCTGCGCTGCCTCCTCTCCCACCACGAGAGCCTCCACAGCAGGCTGAACCGCAGGGGGAACGATGGGGGAACGCGAACGCCGCTTACGGGGTTACGGGAGGGTGGCGTCTCGTCCAGAGGCCGAGCGACGATGAAGCTACACATCCACAATGGTGTCCTACAGGAACCAACAGGAGACACACCTCTCTACTCTGTCCACATTCACCTTAAAGCTTAACGACGAATCAGGTAAAACGGCGACAATAAAGTGAAAAGTTAATAACGAAACCGTTTATTTTAACGAGCAAGGTTAATATGCAAAACCCATATAGCCAGACGGAATAACTGTGATTACACTCAAACAATAAACCTGGGCCAGAGGCGCTCAGGCAAAGGCCAGGCCTGCGATCTCATTCAGCTTCCTGTCGTCTGCAGAAACGCAAGGACAAAACTTCACTTCACAGGCAGCGGGGAGGGAGGCCGCGCGGGACCCGACCGCAGGAGGAGCTCAGAGACGTGACCCCCCCGTGGCAGACGGCACACAGAGGCGTGACCCCCAGTGGCAGACGGCACACAGAGACGTGACCCCCCCGTGGCGGACGGCACACAGAGCCAGTGTTCTTCCGCCCCTTCCGCAGCGCGGCGTGGAGAGGAGCTCACGCAGCTCCGAAGCGCCTCGGTGAATGAGCAGGCGGACGCGCGCGCTCTGGGACGGCTCATTAGCATCCCAGCCTGCGTCAGACCAGGAGAGGACGGCGTCACGGCAGGAAACACACAGAGTCTCTGTCCTCCCCCGAACGTGAACAGTTAAAGCTTCATCCTCCCACGCAGCCAGCAGCGCTCTGCCCTGAACCGAGGGCCCGTGAAGGGGGGGCGGGGAGGCACTGTGGGGCTGGGGGGTGTTGGTGCTGCCCCCTGGTGGAGAAATGCACAGCAGGAGCTTTGAGCAAACCAAGGTTCATCTGCAGGAGGGCTGGACAGCCACAGCTGAGCCGCACCCAGATGCTTCCAGTCTTTTTTTGCTCTTTGAAAAGTGAAGAAGCTCTCCAAGTTCTTCATGTGTTCCCCCAGCTGATTAGCGCTGGTGAGGTCAGAGCTCCAAGACCATGAACAAATGCCTTAATTGGCAATAAACGCAATTAGCACACATCCTCGCAGACATGCCATATCCTTTGGACACGATAAACATATTAAAGCTAATTAAACATTATTAAACCTCGTTATTTATAGACAAATACCACCATGAACTTGCACATATTTCCAGCCTAATATTGTTAACCTGATAACATAATGAAACATTACTGATATTTCTTATTATTCTCGCAATTTTCAATATAATTTTTAATTTATGAAACTCCAAGATGGCAAAGAATCAAAGAGGAAGCAGGAAACGGATCGTGCTGGTCTCCGTGACGACGCTCGAGACTATGCTGGGCTGTTCATTGGACACAAACGCCCACTTCTTCCCTGTCTTATAGGTGTTGGGGTGTGTTGAGGTGGACCCCCCCCCCCCCACACTGTAATTGCTCTGCTGTCTCTGGGGGTCCAGGAGTGTGTGTGTGTGTGTGTGTGTGTGTGTGTGTGTGCTGGGGGCCTGAGGCAGGCAGCGCTAGCTTGACAGGTCCATTTGGAGTGTGATTAATGAGAGCAGCGGTGTAATCTCAGCTAGCGGAAGGTGAGCGTCGGGAGAGCAGCCCTTGAGGTGACATCCTGCCGCAGAGGTGAGCACCTCCAGCCCAGAGCCCCTCTCTGCAGCGCCCCACGGTGCCCGGAGAGGCTGTCCGTAGGGCGGACGCTCGGGAGCTGGAGGGCCCTCTGGGCTATCTGCTCCACTACACGAGGTACAGCCCCACCCCCCCCCCCCCCCCCCCCCCCCCCCCCCCCCCCCCCCCCCCCACCCCCCCCCCCCCACCCCCCCCCCCCCCCCACCCCCACCCCCCCCCCATCTCTGAGGATCCAAACAAGCAGTCCAACCCAAACCCAGAGTGTCAACATCAGCCCGCCGAGCCAGACAGCCTCAGACAACATAAATCACCTCAACATGGTCCTTTCTGCTACATGTGAAAATATTATTTCATGCCCCACTGAAGACCCTTCAGAAAACAACCTGGAATCGAACCAGTTCAGTTTAAATAAAACTTAAGAAATCTCAATGCCAAAAAATCTAATTAAATTAGTTTTTGTATTTCATTTTTTTCTTTTTTCACACATAAAATTCTGCATGTTAATCCCCAGATCTGATTCCAAGTCTTGCTTTAATGACGAGGAGCTAAAGGCATCAGTGTGAAGGCTGAAATAAGTGTGTAATGGCAGAGCAGACTTTCAGCAGCTGGGTGTTTAGAGCCCATTTTTGTCCCACAGTCTAGGTTTGGGAATGGAACAGCTGCACAGGTCTTGAGGCCTTATGTTCACCAACATAAACACACACACCCCCACCCACACACACACACACCACATATAACAGACCATCTCAATTAAACGTATGCCTCTGGTTTGTGTGCAGTACAAAAAAAAAACTCTGGAATGGGAGCCCAAAGCATTGTGGGTGCTGAGATTGGGCACGATGCCCTCGACCGCACGGTTCTGCTAGCTCCACCCACCTCTCCGTCATCCCCAACAACGGGAGGGCGTCAAAACGATGTCGCAACTGGGAGAAAGGTCATGAACTTAAGAGTGTGCGAGTAGGAAGCGTTCGATTAATGAAACGCTCCAGCTTCCTGGTTGGCTAGTCATTGTTCCCTCACCCTGATCTTACTGTCACACTGGGAAGGCGAGACGGTGAAGATGCTCGCATTTGACTGACTGCTGCTGGGCCTGAAGGCTAAACCTGAAACTGTGAAATGGTGCTACTGCTAGCATGCGCGAGATCAACCAGCCACCACGGTCTGTACAGTCCAGTAAGATTACAGAGGATACAGAGTCCCTTATGTGTGTGTGTGTGTGTGTGTGTGTGTGTGTGTGTGTGGCGTGTGCGTGTGTGTAATCTTCCTCCTCCCACACAGGAGGGCGAGAACAGAGTGGTCCATTATGCTACTGATCACCCTGCACACATGAAAGTGCAGCACACTGCTTTCACCCTCATTATCAGTCTGGCAGCTAATGTGTGTAGGAGTGTGGGTGTTTGTGCGTGCGTGCGTGCGTGCGTGTGTGTGTGTGAACCTACGTCTGTTATCTTTTATAATGTGAAAACTTACATTTTCACATTTCTCCACAGCACAGCTGTTTCTTTTAAGTGCTGGGGGAAAAAAAAATTAAGACCATTAAGAAAATAAAGATATTCCAGAGTCGTCAGCCTGTATTCTGGGATTTACTCCTTAATAAAGTAGCTGCCTACCTGCCTCACCTTGTACTCTGACAACATTCCAACATTCATTCAACATTCATGCTTTGAAGTGTAATGCTTTGATGTTTCCTTCTTCTGAAGGAGCGCCTGTGTGATGGGTGAGGTCCCTGTTTGGGGTGAAGTTCCCCGTTTGGGGAGGTCCCCGTTTAGGGGTGTGCGGCCCTTGGCATGCTACTCACCCGTACCAGTAGCGTGGGTCGCTGGGCAGGCAGTGGTTCAGACTCCGCTGGGCCAGCGCTTTCTTCTTATTCAGCACGAACTCCTGCAGACGCATCTTCACCTCCGTGCTTGCCACCGCGCCTGCCAATCACACGCCAGCTTTGAATGAGACCGCTTTGAATGAGCTCCGCCCTCTCCCGCCCACTCGCATGCGCACGCATGGGGCCGGGGAAGCTTGGGGCATCTCACCCCAGCCGTGGTGGCTGTGTTTGCCCCGAGTCGTTCACTCAGCGATGCTGGGAAGATGGTGGGGTGGGCAGCAGTGAACGGCGCTGTATCTCCCAATCCAGGTTTCAGCACTCGCTGAAAATATCGTTTCAAGGGTATTTTTGAACTCTTAACCTATTTGAGCTTTTATGAGTAGACAACTAAAGCACTTTGTGTCTGCTAAATGCCATGAATTCATGTGTAATTTCAAATGAGCAGTGTTACTGTAAAGCCCAGACCAGCTAGTCAGGTGGGTCCTGCAGCCCGTGAGCCTCTGGTTATTTCTGCGCTCTTGTCTGTTTGACTGGCAGGATGAAACGTCAGTCTTTGATATCGTTACATCATATGAATACAAATGGGCTTCGCTAGGAAGCCTGGCTGGACAGGACAGGACCATACAAGCCTGATGATGAAGTCAAAAGTCTGCACGACGCCTTCCAAAGCTGCATGGCTTTAGCACCCCCGCTGATGATGACGTGTGTGTGTGTGCGTGTGTGTGTGTGTGTGTGTGTGTACTCACTCTCCTGGCCACGCTCCTTGTTCTTGAGCTGCCGTAGTTTCTCCTCACGCTGCTGCTTCTCCAGCTCCTGCTCCCGCCGGTGGCGCTCCAACTTACGCTGGTGCTCCAGGAGCTCCTGCTGATGCTTCAGAGCCAACAACTCCTGCTGATGCTGAGAGGGAGGGAGGGAAAGAGGGAGAGAGGGAGGTAGGGAGAGAGAGATGAGGGGAGAGAGAGAGGGAGGGAGGGAGGGAAAGAGGGGTGGGGGAGAGGGACAGGGAGGGAGGGAGAGAGAGAGGGAGGGAGGGAGGGAGAGAGAGGGGGAGAGAGAGAGAGAGAGGGAGGGAGGGAGGGAGAGTAGGAGAGGGAGGGAGGAGAGAGGGATGGGGAGAGGGACAGGGAGGGAGGGAGGGAGAGACGAGGGGAGAGAGAGAGAGAGAGGGAGGGAGAGGGAGGGAGGGAGAGTAGGAGAGGGGAGGTGAAGGCAGGTGAATGAGCAAAACTTGTTAGTATATTTAAGGCACCAACACACTTTGATGAACTAAATATAAAGGAAACATGAGACAATATAAAAAGGAGAAGGAGAAGAACGTTGGAGCGCAAGTCTGACTGAGTCTGATCAGGTCTGATCTCTCTAGCCGAGAGTGCCGCATTGGACAGGCCACTCCCACCCGACAGGCCACCAAAGAGCAGAGCTGAATTACAATGTGTGTATGAATGTGGGTCTGTGGCTGCGTCCTGATGCTCAGTGACATTCACCTCCACCCACCCTCCACCCTCCACCCCCCCCCCCCGCTGGCCTTTCCAAACACCCACACCTTGCATCGCCCCCCCCCCCCACACGGTCAAGAGCGCCACCTGTCTGTCTCTCCTGGCCCTCCAGGCTCCTGTTCCATTCTACACAGCACATACATCGGGAACACAGTGTAGCTGGCTCCGCCCACTAAACCCTGCTCTGAAAGGCCCTCTTCAGGAATCTGATGCAGTTAAGTAAGTGAACTAAGTGTTGTTAATGTGAATACTTTCATTATCTGACCAAGAGTCTGTACAGAAACTGTACTGTTCCAGGAGCTAAACAATAGTTCTGAGGTTCATCGGTGACGGGCTGTCTTAATGACGTTTCAGTGCTACACCCGTCCAGAAGTTTAGAGATAGCGGATGCTGCAGTCTGATAATTAAATTATAATTCACAAATGGATGAAAAACAGATATAATCTAAAACAGGCAGAGAAGAAAAGAAAGTCGCAGCAGTCTTTCAGATTACTTGATTAATTAACAGATTACTGAAATAATTGTTTTCTGCAGCCTTAGCTAAGCAGTTCACAGATATTCACACAAAATTAATAAACGTGCTGTTACTAGGGAGCCATCGTAACTCCACAAACACATGAATCACTGGCGCTTCTAGTCATGAACAGATTTGTAATGCCAATTTGGTTGTGATCTACGTCTACGCAAGAGATATTTCTATATTCACGGCTCCTCTACCCCCACACTGCTCCTCTACCCCACACTGCTCCTCTACCCCCACACTGCTCCTCTACCCCCACACTGCTCCTCTCCTCTACCCCACACTGCTCCTCTACCCCCACACCCCCCACTGCTCCTCTACCCCACACTGCTCCTCTACCCCCACACTGCTCCTCTACCCCCACACTGCTCCTCTACCCCCACACCCACTGCTCCTCTACCCCCACCCCACACCCACTGCTCCTCTACCCCCACCCACTGCTCCTCTACCCCCACACCCACTGCTCCTCTACCCCCCACCCACCTCACACCCACCGCTCCCCTACCCCCACACCCACTGCTCCCTACCCCCACACCCCCACACCCACCCCACACCCACTGCTCCTCTACCCCCACACCCACTGCTCCTCTACCCCCACCCACCCACTGCTCCTCTACCCCCACTGCTCCTCTACCCCCCACTGCTCCTCTACCCCACACCCACTGCTCCTCTACCCCCCACTGCTCCTCTACCCCCACCCACTGCTCCTCTACCCCCACACCCACTGCTCCTCTACCCCCCCCACCCACTGCTCCTCCCCCCCCACACTGCTCCTCTACCCCCACACTGCTCCTCTACCCCCACCCACTGCTCCTCTACCCCCCACACTGCCCTCTACCCCCACACTGCTCCTCTACCCCACACTGCTCCTCTACCCCCACACCTCTACCCCCACACTGCCCTCTACCCCCACACTGCTCCTCTACCCCCACACCCACTGCTCCTCTACCCCCACACCCACTGCTCCTCTACCCCCACACCCACTGCTCCTCTACCCCCACACCCACTGCTCCTCTACCCCCACACCCACTGCTCCTCTACCCCACACTGCTCCTCTACCCCCCACACTGCTCCTCTACCCCCACTGCTCCTCTACCCCCCACACTGCTCCTCTACCCCACACTGCTCCCTACCCCTCCCCCACCCCACTGCTCCTCTACCCCACACTGCTCCTCTACCCCCCACACTGCTCCTCTACCCCACACTGCTCCTCTACCCCCCCACACTGCTCCTCTACCCCCACACTGCTCCTCTACCCCCACACCCACTGCTCCTCTACCCCCCCCACACCCACTGCTCCTCTACCCCACACCCACTGCTCCTCTACCCCACACTGCTCCTCTACCCCACACTGCTCCTCCCCCCCCCACCCCCACACTGCTCCTCTACCCCACACTGCTCCTCTACCCCACACCCCCTCCCCCCACACTGCTCCTCTACCCCCACACTGCTCCTCTACCCCCACACCCACTGCTCCTCTACCCCACACCCACTGCTCCTCTACCCCCACCTCCCCCCCCCCACACTGCTCCTCTACCCCCACACTGCTCCTCTACCCCCCACCCACTGCTCCTCTACCCCCACACTGCTCCTCTACCCCCACACTGCTCCTCTACCCCCACACTGCTCCTCTACCCCCACACTGCTCCTCTACCCCCACTGCTCCTCTACCCCACACTGCTCCTCTACCCCCACACCCCCACACTGCTCCTCTACCCCCACACCCACTGCTCCTCTACCCCCCCACACTGCTCCTCTACCCCCCACACTGCTCCTCTACCCCACACTGTTCCTCTACCCCACACTGCTCCTCTACCCCCCCCCTACCCCCACACTGCTCCTCTACCCCCACACCCACTGCTCCTCTACCCCCCCCCCCCCACACTGCTCCTCTACCCCACACTGCTCCTCTACCCCCACACTGCTCCTCTACCCCCACCCCCACCCCACACTGCTCCTCTACCCCCCCCCCACACTGCTCCTCTACCCCCACACCCACTGCTCCTCTACCCCACACTGCTCCTCTACCCCCCCACTGCTCCTCTACCCCCCCTGCTCCCCCCACTGCTCCTCTACCCCCACACTGCTCCTCTACCCCCCACACTGCTCCTCTACCCCACACTGCTCCTCTACCCCCACACTGCTCCTCTACCCCCACACTGCTCCTCTACCCCACACTGCTCCTCTACCCCCACACTGCTCCTCTACCCCCCACACCCACTGCTCCTCTACCCCCACACTGCTCCTCTACCCCCACACTGCTCCTCTACCCCCACACCCACTGCTCCTCTACCCCCACACTGCTCCTCTACCCCCCCACACTGCTCCTCTACCCCACACTGCTCCTCTACCCCCACACTGCTCCTCTACCCCCACACTGCTCCTCTACCCCCACACTGCTCCTCTACCCCCACACTGCTCCTCTACCCCCACACCCACTGCTCCTCTACCCCCACACCCACTGCTCCTCTACCCCCACACCCACTGCTCTCCACACACACTCCCTCTCCTGCAGTCATCAGTTACACAGAGTAACATGGATGAGGAAGCACAAGCTCTTCACTGGTGCTAATCAACGTAGGCACCAGAGAACATCCGTCAACACATCCCCTCCCTCCACCTCTGCCTCCATCCCTCCCTCCACCTCTCCATTCATCTCTCTGTCTGCCCATACAATGTCCATCCTACATGCGCACACACACACACTGTACTATTTATAGCACAGCTGAGACTGCTACTCTCTCATTGGTCAGAACTCTCACCGTGGCAACACAGCAAAGCCAGAGGTCTGTTGAGCTCATTGTTTCATGGTGTTTCCCAAGGAGGGTTCCCATAGCGATACAGGCCCCCTCTCTCCACATACAACCCTTCCCACAGAATAGTGACATTCAGCTGAACACACACACACTCTCTCTCTCTCACACACACCTTCACACAGCATAGTGACATTCAGCTAAACACTCTCTCCTCTTTGTCTCTCTCTCTTTCACACACACACACACACACACACACACACACACACACAGTCCCACAGAAAACTGGCATTCTGCTGAGCACATTCCACTCTGCAATCATGGGCTTTACACTGAGACCTCAGACAGGACAGGACTGACAGCAGCACGGCTTCAGGAAACCACAGCCCCACACACACACACACACACACACACACACAAATACCACACACACACACATTCCCTTACACCTAATGTTCTCTCCACACCCCAAAAAAAAGAAAAGTTCCCAGCAGGTCAGAAGCCCCACACTCTGCTATGGATGGTAATACCAGGGGCGTAAGGGGCGGAGGAGTTCTGGAGGAGGCGGAGTCACGCCTTCATCAGGAGCTCCGCCCCCAACAACACTGCCCATCGGGTGGCAGTGACGAGGGGGGCGGGGCTCACCTTGATGTGCTCCTGGAGCTGGGCCTCGTGCTGCCGCGACAGCTGCTCGTGCTGCCGCTGGAACTCGGCGATGAGGAGCTGCCGTTGGATCTGCTGCCGATGCTTCAGCGCGAGGAGCTCGTGCTGCAGCTGCTGCTCCTGCGGACCTGGGTCGGCCGGGGGGCGGGGCAGGGGCCACGTGGTGCGGGTCCACGCGCAGGTCCATCGGGATGGCGGCCGGGGGCAGGAGCAGCGCCGCGCTCACATCAACTACGGAGGGAGGGAGGAGACACACAGGACTGGGTGAACCTTCCCACCAAAACAACAAAAAAACACCAGCTTTGAAATACCGTTTCCACTTCTCATGGGACACCCGAACTCTCATAACACAGCATATCTGAACAGCAGACACAAACACAGACCCTCAGATACATCAAAGAGAAACAGCACCTTCGCATTTCCCAGCATTCCCTGCACCCTCTCCATACCGCAGCTCAAAATGGCAAAAGACGAATACATTAATAACTCAATTAAATTGAAACTGCTGAATTGTTAAAATATCATCACAGTGTAATACAACCGCCACACTCAGACAAAACTATCAAGCCCTATCTTAAACCAATCCCATCTTTGTGCTATTCATTTAATTAAATGAAGTTACATTTATTTTATTATTTAATAATTCTCTACAGTTTTATCACCATTAATGTCAATTCTGTTAATGGCTTTGACAACAGTTGTTAATTATAACACATGCCAATAAATCTGAATTTGAAATCTGAAGCAGAGAGAGAGAGAGAGAGAGAGAGAGAGAGATAGAAAAGGAAGAGAGGAGGAAGAGAGGAGGACAGGAACGGGAATGTGTGTTAAGGATGTGTGTTAACTGTTAAGCAAACATCCAACTTCAAAAAGGGATTTCATTAGGAATGCAAAACCTTTGAGTGCTTTTGAACACACAGTTTATGTAAATCTGACTTAAAGAATCTCCCAAAGTCTTTCATTCAGACTAGATCAAAGTTTTATGCACTTGCATCAGTCTGACTCAGAATGGGGGTGAATGGGTGTGACTCAGAATGGGGGTAAATGGGTGTGACTCAGAATGGGGGTGAATGGGTGTGACTCAGAATGGGGGTAAATGGGTGTGACTCAGAATGGGGGTGAATGGGTGTGACTCAGAATGGGGGTGAATGGGTGTGACTCAGAATGGGGGTGAATCACTGGCTGTCGGTTTGGTTGACTGTGTCTTTTGTGAGGGTATAATTAGGTCAAGGTAAACCCCACAGAGGCCCTGTGTCCAAGTACAGAGGAGAAGACAATCTGCTGCAATGTAATCAAATCAGATCTGTGGTGCAGAATTGGCTGTACAAAGATGGCCGCAGAGTCCCAGACCCAGAGAGTAGAGTACAGCTCTCAGAGCCGAGCGCCTCCTGTCAGACCAGCGCCGTTCGCCCTGTGGCTGTCGTGTCCTGTTCACCCTGTCCCGGCAGCGAGGGTGTCCCGTACACCCGCGCTCGCGCAGGACGAAGCAGTGGCGGCTTCTGCTTTGAGATGGCGCCCAGCGCAGGCATCCACTCAAAACAAACAACTATTAGCGCTAATTAGCATGCCAGTTAGCACCACACGACATCAGCAAACTAAACAAAAACTCTAATTAAACGACTCTGGTAAACATCGGAGCAGTCTTTTAATAAACGTAAAATGACGGGAAATGTACTATTTATTTGGAAAAGGTTGTTCGACTCGCTTCATAACGGAAGCATCGTTAGCCCAATAATGAGATGCATGGGATATCTGTCCAATCACCTCTCAGAGTGAACACTTTGCATAAAAGCAGCTCCTCTCACAGGCCTGGCCACAGTAGAGGTCTAATGAGCCACACCCCTTCCACACCTCCCCAGCGAAGCCACACCCCTCCACAAGGCTACAATAAGGGTGGAGCTGCAGGTGCCACACCCCCCCCAGATTCAGCAGAACCCCCACACAGGGACTGCACGAAGGATATCAGCAAACGAGGGAGCTGACTAGGGAAACAACGGTGAACACGGATGATCCTCCCTCACCCATGACAGAAACGTGTTGCACTTGTACACAAGTTCGATCCTGCGACACACCCACAACACGCCGCTTCAGCAAAAGGAGATTCTGCTGACATGTACAACCCTAGACAGCATGGTGGTAAAGTGAGTGAAGACCAGTAACCCCGCCCCACCCCCCACCCCCCCACCTCCACCCTCCCAGCAAAGAGTCTGCAGGCTATTAAAGGTCAGGCCAGATTCACAGTTTCTCTGTTAACAAATGTTCAGATACACAACATCTCTAATTAGGAAGCCAACTCAAATGGGAGCATGTTGCTGTCAGCTGGAGTCCACATGCTGATGCCCTCATGTTCGTCAGTGGCTCACGGCCGATCTCTGTCCGTCAGCGTTTCAACATGCACGCACATCCATGACTTCACGACTGCCCTAACCCCCCCGTGACCCTGCGACCTCATGACCCCGCCAAGGCCGCATACGACCAAGGTTGCAAGACTGTGACGTTAGCAAAGGCCTGTGTCTCTGAGAGCTATGAGCAATTTTACAGAGACATGTCTGTTCTCCAGCAGAGACAAAGGCCCTGTCATCAAACACACACACACACACACGGGCCAGTGAAAAGGACGTGAGCAAGCAGTGAACGTGCAGGCTCCAAGCACAGTGTTAACGAACACTGTTCAGAGACAGAGGGGAGTGTGGAGAGGTGGGAGGGGCCAGGGCAGGGGAGGGGCCAGGATAGGGGAGGGGCCAGCAGAGACAGTGAGGTGAGCAGGGAGTGAAAAAGGTAAGAGCAGACCAACAACCAGAAAGCAGAGCGGAGGAAAAACAGTGGTTGTGGGAAGAACGTAGCCCTTCCAGAGCAAGAGAGCTAAAAATAGCTTCCAACATAGCGTTCATCAGCAATGCCTGTAAATGACATAAATGAGTCAGATGCGTTCCTGCTTCTGCTCAGGAGAGCTGGACCCTCGCCAGAGCGCTCGTCAATACTGATGCTCCCCGCCGTTCACGCGGCTCAGCCAAAACGGAGAAAAGAGCACCACGCTCGCGCTACGGGACGGCGAGAGCCACTCAAGACGGCGAGGCAGGTCTGGAGCGGCGGCAGGGACGGACAAACACACAAACCCCCACTCCAGAACTTTAGAGAGGCAGAGGGGTCACGTGCTTCACTCCCCTAATCAATCCGCCCGGCCCCGGATACGTCACGGGCATTAACCTGCACAGGGTTCCTGTGGCAAAGCGGTGTGTGTGTGTGTGTGTGTGTGTGTGTGAGAACTGCTGGGTGGCCCTCTGGCCAGGCCCCATGGAGCAGGCCTGGCTGAGGTCTCCCACCCTGTGCACGTCAGCATGGCAGTGCCCTTAAAAAGGCTCCTTTCAGGACGGGCTCGGCTGGCACAGCAGGAGCATGTGAACGCTCCCTTCACAAGCTCCGCCCACTGATCAGTGAACCCAAAAACAGGGCACAGGGTCAGGGGGGAGGGGGGAGTCTGCATAAGAGTCTGTACGCGTGTGTGTGTGTGTCACAGGACATCAGAAGGACTGACCCACTGTGAAAGGCCAAGGCAAAAATGATGGAATGAACCATCCTACTTTGGAGACGACAAACAATGTGATGTTAACTTGGTCACTATATTATTTTGCAAAGTCATTGACAGCAATGTCTTCGGTCCACACAAGCCTCATGTTTGCCCAGCATGGACAAAACACTTCCGGAGATCCACGTGAGATCCATGGGGTGAGTGCGTGTTCCGGAGATCCACGTGAGATGGTTACCGGACTAATGCATGTTGGAAAAAAAAAAGAAAAAGTAATGTTTTGCTTTTAAGAGCAACGGTCCACTCTTATACAACTCTCACATCAATCAATAGTACACTTATTCACCTACACTTTTCTAAGCTTTCAATAGAAGCGCATATATCTCTATTTAATAGAAGACCGGAAGACAGCTGTAAAAACATTATTAATAATAATAATAAAAGCTTTGCAGAAGTTTCTAAAGTGAAGCTGTGAGTGCTAGTTAAAAGGCCCTCCATCGTGCGCTCCCATTGGTCACCTGACTGAAGAGCTGCACTCTGTACGTCTCAGAACGCCTTCCACGCCAAGAGCAACGAGGAGCAGCGATCAATGGGCAACAGGCCCACGTCAGTCGCCATGGGGAGGCCACGGTAACCACGGCAGGGCACGGGATAGTGCAACAGAGAGCAGTGGGTCAAAGAGCGAGAGAGAGAGAGAGAGAGAGAGAGAGAGAGAGAGAGAGAGATAGGAGAGAGAGAGAGAGAGAGAGATAGGAGAGAGAGAGAGAGAGAGAGAGAGAGATAGGAGAGAGACTTGGTTGTTCTTACTCACACGCTCTCTCGTGTGTGAGTAAGAACAACCAAGTCTTCCTCGCCGTCTCTCACACACAGACCTATGTACTCCAAACAAATCGCACAGGAGCGCCCATTGCTAATTACACACAGCATGTTTAAGCAAAGCGTAATGTAACAGCTCCGCCAATGCTTCCGTCAGCTGTTCAGCCCCTCTAAACGGGCACACGCCGGTCTCGCTGCCGGCCCACAAGCCCTGGGGGCACGAGCGCTCAGGCCGACAGCACTGCACGGCTGGAGAACAGCTCCATAACCGCTTCATTCTCCAGGATGTCCAGGGGCACAAATTCACCTGCTTCACTGTCCAGGGTAGCTTGGTCCAGCTACGTACGTAAAATGCTGTGGATGTGGAAGAGCTGAGCCAAAGACACCATCACACGTGGCTACACAAGAAAAAAAACATCAGAGACAACAAGAAAGCTGATTGGTGGCCTTTACGGAGGCCAGGAGTGGATGGGGTGCCTTAGCTGTGTGGAATGTTCTCTGGCTGCTTCTGGAGTGACTTGCACATGCGACTTCCGACATCTTTAGAGATGTTTCAACAGAGCAGTCAGTGTCTTAATACCTCACCAGAGAAGGCAAAGAGGTTATTGTCAAAGAATCTGGATCAAAAAGATCTAAATATGGCAACAAAGACCGGGCTCTTTATTCTTAAATGATGCCAACACAGTAGGGCTGCTCACACTACTTTTGCTTTCTACACAAACCAAAGGAGTTATATAAAGAATTTGTGCTTTAAAAAAAAACCCCTAGGCCCCTTGAACAGATGCTGCCACCACTATATCAGGGTATTACAACATTCAAATCTTGCGATATCGTGTTTCATACTGAGATAATTCACATCGATCGGTTTTGACCACCAGTCGATGGTCGTAGTGCCTGATCCAAGCTGGCTGGTGGAGCTACTTATAGACCTGGATTCTTGGACTGCCCAGCGCAGCAGGACGAGAGATTCTGTATCACCACAGCTCAGGGCGGGGGGGTAACATCAGCTCCCTCAGGGTCTGGAGAACTGACACTACAGACACCAAGAGGCGAGCTAAAGGAAGAGGCTGGAGGGGTAACCTGGGAAACTGCCTGTGATTGGTCAGAAGCCGGGGAGTGCTCAGAGGTCCGAGAAATATGGCCGTAACATAATATCGCAAACATTGCCACAATACTTATCACAATATTTAGCTTTTCTAAGGTTTGCTAGGAAGCATCAATGTGTAAGAGAACAATGAAAGAGGTTAAAGTCACCTCAGTGTTTTCTCTCGGAACATTCACAAAACTGAAGGAATAAACAGAAAGAAAAAATTAATCAACTGTAATAAAAAAAATTAATCCATAAAATAAACAGATACGGTAAGAGAATAATGAGTTGACATCTATGTGCTAGTGTACGGCTCGTTTACACCATGCAGCATAATTAATGGTTGTTTACAGCCTCTCCATAATACCGAAATAACAACATCGTGTCATGATATCACAGGCCCTTCCATGTAGACACCAGTATCGTCTTTGAGTGAGTTTAGGCATGACTGAAGGAACAGAGGCCACTTATCAAATCAGAGAGAATAAGGAATAATAAAGGAGACGACACACATCTGACAAATCATGTCCCTCAGCTAAAGGCCTGTCCTCCTCCTCCACGTTTAAATGAAAAAGAATTTAGATCCACCACTAAACTTAGCTGTTCCAGCCTTAATACCACCCAGCTACCAACACACCCCTAAGCACGCACACACACATGCAGACACACACATTCTTCCTGCTCTGTCCAAGTTGTGTTCCTTCCCACTCAATTCAGTGTTCAATTCAGTTTTGCACTGGAGCAAGTCCCGGGAGTGGTGGGGACAGCGCCCCCTTCAGGCCCATACCTGTAGCAGCAGGCAGGCAGGGGAGCGGGCACTGCCTGAACAATGTGCACTGAGATGTGAATGGCACTGAGGTAGGACACTGCGGGCTCCTGGCGAGTGTGTGGTGGTGGAGAGGGGACAGAAAGGGAGTGTGTGTGTGTGTGTGTGTGTGTGTGTGTTCATGAGTCTGTCCTGCCAAAGTGCTGAGTCCAGTTCTGCCTTCCACTCACACAGCAACATGTTTATGTGTTTTAAAGGTGTGCACACTGATATTTACACTAACACACTGATCCAGGGAGGTGTGTAGAACACAGAGTAATGGTTCGCCGCAGTGCCAGCAGATCCAGGAGCTGGCTTTCCTGCTCTGGACCCCACCGCCAGCCCGAATACTGCCCCATACAGCACACTGGTCCAGGAGAATCCACAGCCCTGCTCATGCTCTCTGCAAAGTCCTGCAGCTCCACTAGAGCAAGCTGGAGTCCAGGAGCGTCTCACCATCACTGCCCATACTGTAGTGTCTCACTAGAGTCCAGCAGCGTCTCACCATCACTGCCCATACTGTAGTGTCTCACTAGAGTCCAGCAGCGTCTCACCATCACTGCCCATACTGTAGTGTCTCACTAGAGTCCAGCAGCGTCTCACCATCACTGCCCATACTGTAGTGTGTCACTAGAGTCCAGCAGCGTCTCACCATCACTGCCCATACTGTAGTGTCTCACTAGAGTCCAGCAGCGTCTCACCATCACTGCCCATACTGTAGTGTGTCACTAGAGTCCAGCAGCGTCTCACCATCACTGCCCATACTGTAGTGTCTCACTAGAGTGCAGCAATGTCTCACCATCACTGCCCATACTGTAGTGTCTCACTAGAGTCCAGCAGCGTCTCACCATCACTGCCCATACTGTAGTGTCTCACTAGAGTCCAGCAGCAGTCTCACCATCACTGCCCATACTGTAGTGTCACTAGAGTCCAGCAGCGTCTCACCATCACTGCCCATACTGTAGTGTGTCACTAGAGTCCAGCAGCTGCCTCACCATCACTGCCCATACTGTAGTGTCTCACTAGAGTCCAGCAGCGTCTCACCATCACTGCCCATACTGTAGTGTCTCACTAGAGTCCAGCAGCGTCTCACCATCACTGCCCCAGTGTGTCACTAGAGTCCCCACCATCACTGCCCATACTGTAGTGTCTCACTAGAGTCCAGCAGCGTCTCACCATCACTGCCCATACTGTAGTGTCTCACTAGAGTCCAGCAGCGTCTCACCATCACTGCCCATACTGTAGTGTCTCACTAGAGTCCAGCAGCGTCTCACCATCACTGCCCATACTGTAGTGTCTCTCTAGAGTCCAGCAGCGTCTCACCATCAGTGCCCATACTGTAGTGTCTCTCTAGAGACCAGCAGCGTCTCACCATCAGTGCCCATACTGTAGTGTCTCTCTAGAGACCAGCAGCGTCTCACCATCAGTGCCCATACTGTAGTGTCTCTCTAGAGACCAGCAGCGTCTCACCATCACTGCCCATACTGTAGTGTCTCTCTAGAGACCAGCAGCGTCTCACCATCACTGCCCATACTGTAGTGTCTCACTAGAGTCCAGCAGCGTCTCACCATCAGTGCCCATACTGTAGTGTCTCTCTAGAGACCAGCAGCGTCTCACCATCACTGCCCATACTGTAGTGTCTCTCTAGAGTCCAGCAGCGTCTCACCATCAGTGCCCATACTGTAGTGTCTCTAGAGTCCAGCAGCGTCTCACCATCAGTGCCCATACTGTAGTGTCTCTCTAGAGACCAGCAGCGTCTCACCATCACTGCCCATACTGTAGTGTCTCTCTAGAGACCAGAGTCTCACCATCACTGCCCAGCTAGAGTCCAGCAGCGTCTCACCATCACTGTACATACTGTAGTGTCTCTCTAGAGTCCAGCAGCGTCTCACCATCACTGCCAATACTGTAGTGTCTCTCTAGAGACCAGCAGCACCCCCTTCTGATCTCTCTCCCTCTCTGAACACTGTGTACTGGATGGAGAACCAGAAACAAAACAGCCAAGGAGAAAAGCTCCATCACTCTGAGTGCAGCACACTGGCTGCCTACTTTTCTCTCTCACACACACACACACACACACACACACACACACACACACATATACACACCCACCCCAATGCAGTGCACTGCCTCTCTACTTACTCTCTCTCTTGCTCTCGCTCTCTATCTCTCCCTCACACACACACCCCAATGCAGTGTACTGGATGCGTACTTCTCTCCGTCTCTCAAACACACACACACAAACCCCAATGCAGAGCGGCACAACACACTAAAGAGTGATATGCTCTCATCGCCGTCTCCTGCAGTGTACACACACCGGTCAAGGATGTTCACAGCCACACACCACGCCGGCTAAAACACATCAGCACCGTTCAATAAAAGCAGAGTGTGCACAGCCTGTACGCCCACACACACACACACACAAGCGTGCGCGCCACGCACACACAGGCAGAAGAGAGAGAGCTCTTACCCATAGGCTCTGTGGAGCAGGGCGACGTGTGTGAGAGGAACGCTGTGGCCACTCTGTGCCGGCACCCACACCCACGCTCACACTCACAGCCAGTCCTCACGAAGCGCCAGGCTGCACTCGCGCGGGCGTCTACACACACACACACACACGCGCACTCTCTCCCTCGCGCGCGCTTACTCTCAAACTCGCCCCCTTCTCTCCTCCGCCTCTCCACGACTCTGCTCGGCTCTCCCTCAGGCTGTGCCTCTAGTTGCCTTCGTCCCCTCCCCTTTCCCTCCCGCCCTCCCTTCCACTCTCTCTCTCTCTCTCTCTCTCTCTCTCTCCCTCTCGCCCTCCCTCGCTCTGGTGACATCAGAAAGCCGTTGCAGGCATGCTGAGTGTTTGTGCACACCGCTGCTCTGCTTCCTGGAACACATGGGAGATTCACAGAAGGTCCAGTCTCTCTCTCTCTCTCTCCCTCTCTCTCTCTCTCCCCGTCTCCCCCCCCCCCTCCCTCTCTCCACCTCTCTCCATCTCTCCCCCACTGCTACCACCACGCTGACTGTCTGCACACTCGGAATAGAAAGCACTTTCCCAAAGATCCACAGCTGATCAGGTCAGTGGGGCTGTGATGGGTGTCCAGCCGTTGTAGTCCAACAGGGTTCTGCACACGCCACACGCCACGCGCCCCAGAAACACCCCAGTCCCAGCACATCCAGGTCCTGCCTCCTGGACTGGGCTCACGGCCAGAGCTCACACAGCTTCCAGCTCCAGCACAAACGTGTGGCGCTGTGTGTGCATAAAAGTGTTGGGTTTTTGTTTTTCTTAAGCTTATGTACATACGAGCGGTTCTTGGTACAGTTGACCGTAATAAATCACGCCATATACACACAGGTGCCCTGAGCCGCAGTCAGCAGTGGTGTCTGCACAGCTGTGACACGGCGGCTCATCCGCTGCCTTGTCTGACAGAGACGCTGAGGCGAGGACACGTTCTGTGAGGACACAGTCCCACCGACACTCACCACACACGCCATCGTTCAGCTAAGAGGAGCTTCATCCCGAAAATATATACTGTTTGCAAGATGCTCCAGATGTGGGTTTAAAAAGCTACAATAAAGAGCCTGATCCTGTACTGTCCCACACACACACACACACAGTCACAGACAGAACGACGATGGGGCACATGGTCCGAGGGTTTTTCCCTCTGAGCCGGCCTCCCCAGCAGCTCATTAAACATCCTCCTTTGGAAGAAAAAACAGTGATTAAAACTGCTCCTTTGAGTAATGGGCGTGATGGAATGAGTTAAGGTTGGGGGAGACAACTGAACAGAATCAGAAATGAGGCGATTAGGTCTGAGATGGATGAAGCCGTCAGGGGCTGTAGAGAGCAGGAGTATTCCGCCTCTTCGCACACACACGCACTTTCGAAATACTCAAATTCACATGTGCATGCGCGCCTGCACACACACACACACACACACACACACACACACACACACACACACTCGGCTGAGCCTTTCCTGGGTTGGACTCTGTGTTTGAGCTGATTGTTCACATCGTGGTACGGCTCTGTGGAGGCACTGGTGGCTAGAATGGGAGCACTGGGCCCCCCGGGAGGGGCAGCGTGGCGGCGAGGGACACAGAGTGGCCCGCACTTACCAGGGTGGCGGATCAATGGCACATTTACTCCAGCACTATGGTAATCAATAGCCAGCGTGTTCGGGTGGGAGCAAGCGGAGGAGTGGGTGGAGGAGATGGAGGAGGAGGAGATGGAGGAGGAGATGGAGGAGGAGAGGGTTGAGGAGAGGGCGGATCGCTTTTCGCGTTGGGACGCCCCGCTAGCGAGCACAGAAAGCCAACAGCTGGAGGCGACACCCGGCGCTTCTGCACGCAGGGCCTCTGGCACCAGGCCAGAACACGGCCCACCCTGCAGCCAGACACACCAGCCCGGACGCCCCCTGGTGGAAGGAATGGGAATCACAGGAATCGGCCTTTTTCCATCCTAACAGAATAAGAGTGCAGTGGCCTGGAGCAATGATGTCAGTGCTATAGAGATGATCGGACTGTCCTAGTGTAACCCAGACACACACACCACTCACTCACACACACACACACACACACACACACACACACACACACACACCCCTCAGGCAGTACTCTACAAAGCAGCTTACTTTCGAATGACTACCCAGGTGACGCATGAGCTGAGAGGTTGAGTGTGCTTCACTGAGGCACTGACTCTACTTGCACAGGACTGAGTCTGCCTGCATTCCTGCAGCCTACTACACACAGCTCTACTGGAGACGGCGGCTCCCAGAGCCCTTATCTGCTCCTGAAGCCGTACGCTCTGAGACTGCAGATAACATCCACATGCGTGCACAACAACCGTGACGATAAGACACAAAACCTGCTGGCAAAAACTCACACGCACGTACGTGCAAATGCGTACTGACGCACACGAGCACAACCGGGGGGGGGGCGTAGCCTCGTCGTCGCTGCCCTTCCACCGGAGCCTCCCTGTCAGGAAACCTCGTCCTGTTGCTGCCCAGTTAAATTTACCCCCCCCAAAACAGACACAGTCGCACGTACTTGTACAAACAGGAGCACATAGCTCAGCGACAGGAAGCAGCCGAGTGGCGCGATGCAACCGAAAAGGCCACAGAGGCGTCGCACCAACAGGGGAAGCAACAGAGGCAGAGATTTTCCCACAATCCTCAGCAGTTCTGTGGTCTTAGAGAGAGATGGTCTCACTTTTTCACTGGTCTCGTCATCACTCTCCCTCTGCCGGCTCAGTAAATAATGCAGCGTTGCTGTAATGGTAAAGTGGGCAGGGAGACGTCCACGCCAACCAAACAGATGAGGGCAATAAATAAATAAAGACTACACTGGTGTAAACAGAAAAGCGATGGAGGAGGGAGAGAAAGAGAGGGAGAGAGAAGGAAGGGGAGAGAGAGAGAGGGAGAGGGTGAGAGGGAAGAGGGGGCTGGAAGGAAGAGAGAGAGAGGGAGAGAGACAGAGGGAGAGAGGGAGAGATAGAGAGAGGGAGAGAGAGAGAGAGAGAAAGAGAGAGGGAGGGAGAGGGTAGAAGAGTAAGATTGAGCATTACTACCACCATCAGAAGACTTTCCCCTTTCTCCTCAGGGCCGGTGTGTGAATGCTGCCTCGTTGGTTATTGATGTCCTCGGGTGACTCGGGGCATCTCTCTCCCTCTCTCCCTCCCTCCCTCCCTCCCTCCCTCCCTCTCTCTCTCTCCTTCTCTCTCTAACGGGCACATGTTGCTGCATCGGCTCTCAGGAAGATGGAGTGGCATTTCATTCTGATCGGGGAAGGAGGCGGAGCTATGCCAGCCCTGCCGCAGCAATGTTACACCCGGGACCTCGGCCAGAAACGTCACACGTCAGCGTTTAGAGGTCAAAGCAACGTCTTGGCACCCACGACACACCCCTCGGCCCACCTGGGGGCTGCTGCCAGCCGGACGGCACGACTGGTACAGGCTGGGTGCGATGGCTCTGGAAGCAGCAGGACGCTGGTCGTGACCCGCACGTCCCGCGTTGGACACAAACCGACCCCCTGTGACCGCAGGGGCCACGTGACCCGACGCAGGACGGCGTGAGGGTGGTGGCGGTGAGGGGCGGCAGAGGGCACACGAACACCAACAACCCCCAACCACACAGGAGCGGAGCAGGACGGAGCGTTACCGCAGCAACGGCGTTACCACATTCACTACCACAAAACATACGTCATGACGCTGCTCTATCAAAATGCCTTCATATCCATGACGTTGGTGCATCTGTTTTGGTTTAATGATACATTTGTTAGTGTAAACACTAAGCAAACTAGAAACTAGCTCTGGTCGTGGGACAAGAAAACCAAACCTCAAATCCCAAACAGTGTAAGACATGATGCTTCTGCATCTCCATCAGTCCCTGTGCATGATGGCAGAAAGTCCTGCACACATGCACACACGCACACAGTCCCTTGGGGCTTCTGTATCTGCATCACTGCTGCCTCTCTCCCTATCCCCTTCACTCGCTCCCTACCCCCTTTGCTCCCTTGCTCCCTACCCCCTTCACTTGCTCCCTACCCCCTTCACTTGCTCCCTACCCCCTTCACTCGCTCCCTACCCCCTTCACTCGCTCCCTACCCCCCTGGCTCCCTCAGGCTGACCTGGCAGCCTGGCTTCAGTGGCTTTGGCCTGAGGCTCAGGGGAGCGGAAGAGCAGCTCATCTCAGTCCTCTCACCCGGGACAGGCCTTCTGCTAGCCAATCAGAACAGTCTGGCACACACACACACACACACACACACACACACACACACACACACACACGCACGCACACACGCACACGCACGCACACACACGCACACAGATGTCGGTTCCTATAGGAGATATTAATAATGAATGTGGTAAGTACATCGGAGGTTGTTGAATGGCTTTTAAGTTATAAAAGACAGACAAAATAAACCTCTCACATTAAGAGGCATAAATGACAGTGATGGAGCAAAACATACAGAAATAGAGAGAGAGAGAGAGAGAGAGAGAGAGAGAGGGAAGGGAGGGAGAGAGAGAGAGAGGGAGAGAGAGGGAGAGAGAGAGACAGGCGGGCAGCTCCTCAGAGCGCTGTCTGCTACCTCCGATGTTCTCTCACCTGGAGCTCCGTCACCCAGAATCTATTCATAGAGTGTCCTAGTCAAAAACGCACTTTGTCTTGTGAGAAACGGGACCTGGGAATGTGGGGGAAGCAGGAATAAGAAACAGACGTCCAGATGAGCCGTCAGACCATGCAGGGAAGGTGAAAGGGTCACGCCCCTTCCACGGGCCATTCCTCCCCACCTCCACACGCCCACCTCCGCCCACCTGCTGAAGGTGGAGCCTCCACCCGAGCACACGGCACACAGTATGACAGAAGCGCTGTCTGTGTGAAGAGGATCCTCTGCCCAGGGAGCGTAACAGGAGACATCGTTTGCAGTAGATCGCATGGCCTACCAGTGAATGTGTGTGTGTGTGTGTGTGTGTGTGCGCGTGCGTGTGTGTGTGCCTACACTGTCTTGTGTCCATGTTTAAGCCAGAAGTCCTGAAGCAGACCACAACAGAGGAGCTGACCAGGACCCAATCACAGACTCGGATCGGTCCATCACGCTGAGCAGGAGGAGACACAGCGCGAGCTCACAAACGCATCCTAACAGCTCAGAGCCGCCGGACGGGGAGGACAGCACCTCCACCTCTCAACGCAGAGCCAGAGGCCCGAGTCCAGCCCCGGGTGGAGCGGCCTGGCCGCAGAGACCACGCAGTCACGTATTGATCTTCCAGCCTTAAGCCCAGCGAGCTCCCAGCACCATTACAGCACACGGACCTGCCTTCCCTGATTACAGTCAATCACATAATACAATACATTTGGAGTGCATTATGGGAACTGGCTACAAAGCTTTTAGAGCTGGAGACGCTGCCAGCCACTTGACTGACGATCCTGCTAATACGCTGCTGTGCTGAGGCGCAGTCGCACGAGCGGTCGATCGATCGATCGATCGATGAGTCGATCGACCTATTGATCGGTCAGTCATTCAAAGTAAAAAGGATCAGGTGGAGGTGGGGGGAGACGCACAGTGAACGGAGTCGTACATAAGGGGAGTTCAGCGAGAGGTCAAGGAGAAGCCTTGACCCGGTGGGCCGGAGTCGGGGCGGGGCCGGGGGAGGGGCATGTCGCGGGGGGAGCCCCGTGCGCGGTGAGTCGGCCGCGGGGCCCCTGGCACGAGGCCCCTGGCTCCGGGGCTTGGCACGCGTGAAGTGGGCGTGGGCCAGGGCGGGCGGCGCTGATCTCTCCGCTGCCCGTGCAGCTCGCCCGGCCATCTGTGAGCGCTGGCACCGCCGGCCGCCAGCAACCCTCACCCTACAGCACATGTACAGTATGCGGGTGACTTCTCATTACAAAAAAAACACACACCCCGCCAATCAGTGCTCACGGAGGGCAATTCCCATCACCATTAAGAACATTATAACATTTACATAGGCATTAATATTAATGGCAATTTTAATTCCTATTAAAATATCACGTTTGTTAAAAGCGTATGTGCTGAACGTATGCAGGTGTTGTGAAGCGGGGGCAGGGGCGGGGCAGGGGTGGAGCCGTGGGCCAGGACACACACACACACACACACACACACACACACACACACACACACACACACACACACACACACACACACACACACACACACACACACACACACACACACACACACACACACACACACACACACACACACACACACACACACACACACACACACACACACACACACACACACACACACACACACACACACACACACACACACACACACACACACACACACACACACACACACACACACACACACACACACACACACACACACACACACACACACACACTCACACACACACACACACACACACACACACAGCTTTACTTCCCAATTTCCTACAGAACTGAGGGCCACACTACAGTGACCCAACACAAGACGGATACATAATCTGACCCAGGGAGAAGACAGTTCCCTGATAACTCGCTGGCCAGCGTTACTCTGATGACAGGACGGGTCCTGGACGTTGGCCACACACTGTCCCTACAGCACACTGGACATACACTGTCCCTACATCAACAGCACCATCACTCCACACACACCCCACACCACACCCACACCACACACACCCACACCACACTCTTGCACGCCATCGTCACAGCTCTCCACACCACACACTCTCCACACCACACACTCTCTCCCACAGCAGAAGCAGCAGGTGTTTTATCATGGTTTAGAGCTGTCTATGGTTTAACACTGTATTTATTACTGTTTAGCACTCTTCCTTAAGGTTTAGCACTGTCTTCTCATCATTAAGCACTTTATCGTTTAACACTCTATTGTGTAAGTCTTTCTTTTTTAAATTACTGTCTTTTACTGTAATTTTTTTAATTATTGTCTATCGTTTAACACTGTCTTTATCGTTTAACACTACAATACACTACAACAATAACAATCAAAACAGCTTGCACAAGTACAATTTTCTCACCAAACCTAAAACTTTACTGTACATATTGTGAAACAGGGAGAGTAACGTACATTCAGAAAATATTCACATTCCTAAAATGTGCAAGTTAGAAGTACATTCAGAATGACCACATGTCCTTGTCCTCAGAGAAAGGCTGACTATGCAGTAGTCATGCATCATGTGCATGTCCAGTGTGTCAGGACAGGGACAGGACAGGGACAGGACAGGGACAGGACAGGGGGACAGGACAGGGACAGGACAGGGACATGTTTACAAATCATCAACTTATTAAAAACATCAGGGTGCACATGATTTCAGCTGGAATGTTCTAAAGAGCTCAACTTTGGATTTCTGTCAGTCCATCATCCATCTCTCCAGCTTTCAGTCTCTCTCTCTCTCTCTCTCTCTCTCTCTCTCTCTCTCTCTCTCTTTCTTTCACTCCTCTCTCACTCATCACAGCTCATCTGTTATTCAGTGGCCTAAATAAAGAAATCCCACTATGGTGAATCTAGTACCAAGAAGCTTCTCCAAGCTTAATGCCACTGGAAGACCTGAAATATTTACACACACAAACACACACACCTTCCTCCACCTCTCACTCTCACACATACACACACACACACACCTCTCCCTCAAACTCACTCACACAAACCGAGAGCCATTGACTGGTGGTAGCGCATGTCTGGGTATATTTCTGTGCAGGCAGGCGTGTGTGTTTTCCGAGCAGCATGTCTCCGGCAGTAGCTGGGGAGGGGGGGAGTTGGGTGGAGATGATGTATGGGGTGTAGAGCACTACCCACGTCCACACCCGTGCCGCTCGGTGCTGCCAGTCTGAATGGCAGTGCGTTGCTACACTTCTGAATGAATGAGCGTTGTTCCTCTCCCTCGGACTAGTTAGCATGCAAGCAAATCTGTCTTTATCAACTTCATCAGATCGGTTTGTTCATCAGGGGAGTCAGAGCCTCCTCTCCAAATGGCAAACACACACAAACACACACACGTGCGCGCACGCCACACGTTCACACGCGAGCGCCCGAGCACACGCACACACGCTCACACAAACATATGCATGCATGCGGACGCACAACCTGCCATCAAATTCAATTGTGTTCAGCAATAAAGAGAGCGTCTGGAACCAAGTGCAAATGCATTTCCACCCGCTTATTCAGAGTCGACTGTCTCCAGCGGCTCAACGTGGGCGTCTAGCAGACAGTCAAACGCTCATCTCCATATTCGCTTCATTTTCATAGCATCGCTCACAGTAGGAAACAACGCTGACAGTGTTTAACCAGACCTGAGGCTCTCCGGCACTTTGGTGCCCAGCAGCCAATCAGTGCGGAGGCACAAGACAAACAACCACTCAGCAGTCAATCAAGCAGTGCGCATGCAAATGAGCTGAGAGGTGAATGCAAATGTCAGCGGCCCCAGCCAATCATACTATTGATCTGAATATTCACAATGCCTAAATATATCCTTTTCAAATCGTCGTTATATTTTTAGGTTTATTTATATATTTAGCCTAAACCATGTTACCAAAAATAAAAGCTACCATATGGACATGGTGGTTAAACAGCATGCGTAGTAATAAAAATGACTTTAAACGTAATTTAAACTACACGAATATCATGCAAGTTTGAATAAGTAGTTCAATCCATATATGGATAGACATAAATCTTCCAGTTTTTCACTTATCAAAATGTTATACATACCTGACATAATAATCATGACATCACAGACACCACTGCAACAGTCTCCCTCACATGCTACATCAGCACACACATCCCTATTCTGGAGCCTGTGAGTGTGTGTGTGTGTGTGTATTTGCTTGTTTGCTTTAACCGTATTGCTTTGTAAATGACCCCACCACACTGTCCTACCTTGTGTCACCAGTGATCCCAGTTGCCACGGTGTCTTCCCTGTTTGGCGTCGGTTACTGGCACAGCTCTGTTTGTTTTGGTAACAGTGTGGCGTCTCGCCCCACTCAGCACCGTGCCAAACGCTCCCGTGAATATTTAATGCCAACGCCCGCGCAGAACCTGCCCAGCAGTGGCCGCCCCGGCCGCCCCGGCCGCGCTCAGACGGCAGGTTGGGCAACCGCAGCCTCGCGTGACTGATCTTAATAACACGGGAGGTTTGAGGCCATTTACTGCTCCGCACTGCACGATATCGGAGGAGCCACTGAACAACACAGAGCAAGCATTCCCAAGAGTGAGAGAGAGAGAGGGAGAGGGAGAGAGAGAGGAGAGAGAGAGGGAGAGGGAGAGAGAGAGAGAGAGAGAGAGAGAGAGAGAGAGAGAGAGAGAGAGAGAGAGAGAGAGAGAGAGAGAGGGAGAGAGAGAGGGAGAGAGAGAGGGAGAGAGAGAGAGGGAGAGGAAACCAGGGCAAACCTGCTGCCTGCATGAATAAGACATAAGGCAGGCCAAGTATAGGGCAGTGACATCAGCTCTCAGCATGCACCGAGCCCTACGGTGACAAGATGTGACAAGATCGAGAGAAAGTGAGAGAGAGGAAGAGCCAGAGAGAGAGAGAGAGAGGGAGAGAGAGAGCGCAAACATGAAAGGGGTGAGCATGCATGTGTTTTGTATTTGACTGTATGCTGGAGGGAATAGTCATTCAGCTCATATGCACACATTAACACATATGCACAATCTTTATGTAATAACCCCTCATACTTTAACTGTGCAAGCCACTTATTACAGACACACACACACACACACAGAAAAAACACACAGGCAGTCACATTAAGGCACACACAGAATTGCCTAGTATCACAAAAACACACACCTCTAGTGTGTACTGGACACTATTTTCACAAATTGTAAAGACCAGCCTTTTGAGATCCATATCTAATGGTTACACGTTTCACGCAGGATGAATAATAGATGAAGGACCATGTGGCGGTTTTCTACAGCGCTGTGGGACGGAGTGTTCTGATTACTGCAGAGGGAGAGAACCTGGAGAGTGGAAGAGCCCGTGGAGAAGGGGCAGAACAGCCCAGTGACACGGACCTCGCGGGAGAGAGAGAGAGAGAGAGAGAGAGAGGGAGAGAGGGGGGGAGAAAGAAGGGGTGAGATGAGGAGAGAGATTGATGGGGGAGAGAGAGATGGGGGCGTGTGAGAGGGAGAGGATACAGGGAGTGGGGAGACATGGTGGGGCCAACGGTAGTGGGCTTGTCTCCAGGCGAGGAGACCACATGGCCTTCAGCACCATCTGTTTCCTACTCGTAACTTGTCCCAGCCTGAGCCTGACCTAAACCCAGCCTAATCTCAGCCTGAGCCTGACCTAAACCCAGCCTAATCTCAGCCTGAGCCTGACCTAAACCCAGCCTAATCTCAGCCTGAGCCTGACCTAAACCCAGCCTAATCTCAGACTGAGCCTGACCTAAACCCAGCCTAATCTCAGCCTGAACCTGACCTAAACCCAGCCTAATCTCAGCCTGAACCTGACCTAAACCCAGTCTAAACTTACCTGAGCCTGACCTAAATCCAGTCTAATCTCAGCCTAAACTCACCTTTTCTAAAATCAACCACAGGTTAGTCCCAGTCCAAACACAGTCTAAAGCCAACTCACACCTACTCTAACTAAGGCTCTAAGGCCTTAGACCTTCACCACCCCAGCAGCTCCAGACAGGGATGTGACGCGCGTACAACAGCACCATCTGGCCCACAAGTACAGCTAGACAGTCGCCCAGAACACATCACCTTTCCTGGAAACACCACTCCACTCAGAAGTCCTCACGCGGACCAAATGGGTCCAAGTCTGCCTGAAGGTTACATAATCCAACCAAAGGGAGCATGAACTGTGTGGCGCCGCACTAAACACCGCTCACCACAGTGTCGCCTACCCGCACACAGCACCCACACACCGTCTGCACACACATCCATCAGGCGGAGCAGAGGAAAGCCCCTAGGGGACATACACACGGACTGACGGACAGACAGATCCAGACACACACAGGTCTGCACACACATCCATCAGGCGGAGCAGAGGAAAGCCCCCTAGGGGACATACACACGGACTGACGGACAGACAGATCCAGACACACACAGCACACACGGTCTGCACACACATCCAGCAGGCGGAGCAGAGGAAAGCCCCTAGGGGACTGCACGGACAGACAGATCCATCAGGCTGCACACACATCCATCAGGCAGAGGAAAGCCCCTAGGGGACATACACACGGACTGACGGACAGACAGATCCAGACACACACAGCACCCACACACCGTCTGCACACACATCCATCAGGCGGAGCAGAGGAAAGCCCCTAGGGGACATACACACGGACTGACGGACAGACAGATCCAGACACACACAGCACCCACACACCGTCTGCACACACATCCATCAGGCGGAGCAGAGGAAAGCCCTAGGGGACATACACACGGACTGGACGGACAGACAGATCCAGACACACACAGCACCCACACACCGTCTGCACACACATCCATCAGGCGGAGCAGAGGAAAGCCCCTAGGGGACATACACACGGACTGACGGACAGACAGATCCAGACACACACAGCACCCACACACCGTCTGCACACACATCCATCAGGCGGAGCAGAGGAAAGCCCCTAGGGGACATACACACGGACTGACGGACAGACAGATCCAGACACACAGCACCCACACACGAAAGCCCCTAGGGGACATACACACGGACTGACGGACAGACAGATCCAGACACACACAGCACCCCCACACACCGTCTGCACACACATCCATCAGGCGGAGCAGAGGAAAGCCCCTAGGGGACATACACACGGACTGACGGACAGACAGATCCAGACACACACAGCACCCACACACCGTCTGCACACACATCCATCAGGCGGAGCAGAGGAAAGCCCCTAGGGGACATACACACGGACTGACGGACAGACGGACAGACAGATCCAGACACACACAGCACCCACACACCGTCTGCACACACATCCATCAGGCGGAGCAGAGGAAAGCCCCTAGGGGACATACACACGGACTGACGGACAGACAGATCCAGACACACACAGCACCCACACACCGTCTGCACACACATCCATCAGGCGGAGCAGAGGAAAGCCCCTAGGGGACATACACACGGACTGACGGACAGACAGATCCAGACACACACAGCACCCACACACCGTCTGCACACACATCCATCAGGCGGAGCAGAGGAAAGCCCCTAGGGGACATACACACGGACTGACGGACAGACAGATCCAGACACACACACACACCTCCCTGTCCTCTCAAAGCGGTCCCAGCTAGAAACACACTAGCATCCTTCACAGGCAGAGAGGTGGAGAGAGTAGGCGATTTGCTACAGTCCTAGGGAAACGTTTTTTTTTGTCTTCCTTCTCCCCAGTGTACCAGAGAGGCAGCGCTAGCATTTTAGCCCATTAGCATCAGAGTGAGCCGAAGCGTGGAGGCGTCCCGCAGGGCTGCGTCTGGGCTCCGGGACGGGATTAGATGTAAATCTGTCTCGTGGTGGGTTGGAGAACAGGGCGAGGGACAGTTCACTAGGCAACGCGACGTGGTCAAGCGCTAAGATGAGTGTGGATGGACACACAGGTCTAAGATGAGCACAAGGGGACACACACACGAATACACGCACTCTCGCACACACACACACACACACACACACACACACACACACACACACTCTCCTACCAGAGGGAATGTGGTTGAGTCCAGATGGCTTGAGAAGGTCCAGTGGCTGCTCTGTGGTGGGAAGGCCATCTGTGGGAGAGAGAGAAGAGGCACACTCAGAAACGCCACGGGGTACCGCCAGCCGGTCCAGCCCAGTCCAGCCCGGCCCAGCCCAGCCCAGCCCAACCCCAGTCCAGCCCAGCCCAACCCCAGCCCGGCCCAACCCCAGCCCAACCCAGTCCAGCAGCACCAGGAAGGACAGGGACAGGAGGGACGGCTGGATGGGCCCAGGACACCTGTAGTAAACTGTAGCCTGTCAACCACTGTACACAGCGTCTGTAACACACACACACACACACACACACACACACACACACACACACACACACACAGACAGGACTGTTCTGACAGATGAGCAGTATACATAGCAGCTATATCACACACACACCGGGACGGACAGTACTACTCCGACAGCTTGCCACACAAGCACCATACACAGCAACTATACCAACACACACACACACACACACACACACACACACACACACAGCTCTGACAGCCTGCCACACAAGCACCATACACAGCAACTATACCACACACATACTATACAGCTCCAATAGCCTGTCATACAAATACTATACACAGCAGCACTCGCACTCTCTCTCTCTCTCTCTCTCTGTTGCTCTCACTCTTTGGCTCTTGGCTGTGTGTGTGAGAGAGAGAGAGAGAGAGATGTGTATCAAAAGCATATTTATGAATAGAACAGTGTGTGAAAGAGAGTGATGCAAAGCACTATAAATAAACACTAAGGACAGTTAAGGACAGTTAAGGACAGTTTAGGACAGTTTAGGACAGTTTAGGACAGCATGTTAAAGATCAGGACTCATTAGGGTTTCTGGAACCACACACACACACACACACACATGCACACAGCAGTCTGAGAAGGAACCTGTTATATGTCACTGCTTCTGGGACAGCATGACACTGGGTAAGCATGAGCACACACACACACACACACACACACACACACACACACACACACACACACACACACACACTTGCTGGGAGCTACGACAGAACAGATACTTTGTAGAGAGCGTTTAAACTTGGATTTGTGAGCATATGCAAATTCAAAGGTTTTTCCACCCAGTGCAGCAGCCTGGCGGTGGCGTCCGCCCATATAACGGCTTTAGAAACACGCGGGCGGTTTGGCTGAGTCTGCACTCACCAACACTTCGAGATGTTTGTCATGAAACTGCAGTTACATGTGAAGGTGAAAACATGAAGAGTTTGAAATGGCAATAAATACTGTGGCTGGGAAACCGACCCCTGTGAGGCTGGAATCAGGCAATTGGGTCCAGTTAGAGCCAATCGAAGTGGCCAGATAACCGTAGCCACCTATAGCCAGCTGCGTGGGGCACGACTGACAGTGTTCAGACGCCCCGCAGGGGAGGTGCAGACCTGCCTCGCTGGCCACAGGAGCGGACAGGAGGAAGAGGAGAAGAGGAGACGGGGAGGAAGGAGGAAGGACACGGGGAGGAAGGAGGAAGGACACGAGTCGCGCGTTTGGGGACGAAGTTCTCGGCTCTATTTCTGGACGTCTGGTCGGCGTCCATGTTGCCGGCGCCATAACGCTGTTTTAATTAGCCCACTGAGCTGGAGGACGCGGCTCGCGTCGCCCCGGCAACAGCCACCGACACTCCCCACAATTATAACAGCCCGTGTCTGTGTGTGTTACGCAGTCACACCATCTGGGCTCACACCAAGAGCTACAACTTCCTGTTATGCTGTGAGGATGATGTTTTTGAGGGCCTAATGAGAGAAACGTCCACTGGCAACTTTCAAAGAACAAATGATTCAGCATGACAAAACAGCGATGTCATATCAAGATCACCACACTCTTTATGGCCAACAGTGTCACATCATACAGGTCGACATCATAGCACAGAACACAGAATGAACTAACCAAGTTTCCAAGGTACTAATCAGTAAAACAAGGAAACCATAATGGCTACCACACATTTCCTGGTTTCAGAGGAGACAGAACTGCAACAGACTCTGGGCCATTCAGAGCCGCACAGCCAGACTCAGAGAGGCCAAACGTCCCCCACCAAAGTGTTGGGCGGAGAGCGTCTCTCCAAGTCCTACACACACCATCGATGCCCCAACCTGTCGATCCGTCTGTCCCTCCCCAGAAACGAACTCGGAGCAGATGCTGCATCCCCAAAGCATGATGAAACCTGCCATCCTGTTTGCTCTGCTCAGTCTGATAACGGTCTGACAACCGTCTTTCATTTGTGAAGCGAAGCTGACTGTGACTGATCCCACTGTGACTTTCAGCTTATTGTGATTCAAATAACAATAAAAGCAGATCAGCCGAATCAGACATCAGACCAGACATCAGACCAGCCGAATCAGACATCAGATCAGCAGTGCACATGCTCTATATTGCGGTGCAGTGGTGTGGTAGGTGTTTGATGGTGTGTGGTGAAATGGGGTGTGGGGTATGCAGTGAGGGGTTGTGTGGTGGTGTGGGGGGGTGTGGTTAGTGTGGGAGGTGTATGGTGGTGTGGGGGTGTTGGGTAATGTGGTGGTGTGGTGCTCAGCTTGCAGGGCTCAAGACCAGAGCTCGTTTTTGGGTCGGGTCGGTACCGGTCCCAAAGGACCGAAGCCATTTACACAGCTCTATACACAATACAGCACAATACAGCGCACAGACGCCGAAACACTGCAGCAAAAATGCAGGCTCAAAAGTGAGTGTAAAACAGTGATGAGACGCATGACTGAAGTGTGTGTGTAGTATTGTGAGCTGTGTGTGTGTAGTATTGAGATGTGAGCTGGGCAGACAGGCAGGCCGCGGCAGATGGCAGAAAGCTGACACCAGAGCCTGATGGGCTGGATGAGGAGAAGTCCGTCTGTCTGTGTGGCATGAGACCCAGGGTTACGCGCACGCACGCACGCACGCACGCACGCACAAATATATTTACAGCCTAACGCATAAAAATACAGCATACAGATGTAGTTTTGATTTGAATTCAAAGAGGGTTAGCAATATCAATTTAAGAGGAGGTAAAAATATATGACAGCTAGAACAAAGTGAAAGGTCAGAGTCGCCACTGGTTTTAGGGTAAAGGGGAGGAAGGAGTTTGGGAGAAGGTCAGTTTAAGGTCAGGGTTTTTAAAAAAGATCTTTAATAATGTTCCCGCCACCTCTGGGTTAAAGCTTGCAAAGGAAGATTCAGTGAGCAATGACTAAGTGCAAGCTGAGCTCAGGGCCTCCAGGGGCGCTCTCGCGCACACACGCACACACACACACACACACACCAGCATCCCTTCCTCACCAGCTAGGCCACAGGACACAGGACACACATTAAGAGACATGAGCGTATTCACAGTGAGGCAGAACCACACCACCGCACTTCCCCGCGGCCGCCTCTCACCGTGCCCACGCAGCCCGCCTCCACACACACACACACACACACACACACACACACACACACACAGAGCAGAGGAGTGGGCAGCATGCTCCTGTACTCGGAGCCTAGTGGTAAAAATAGCCTTTTCAGCCTTGGGATGCAACCCAGCAGACTACAGCGGTGCTGAAGCTATGACGGGCCCCCATCCAGTGCACGGCTCTTCCACACCCCCTACTCCATCTCAGCACCGCCTCAGCCTGAGGGGCCTGCCCAGGGGCCCGGGCTCCGGCCGCGTGGGCACGGGGAACAGCACAGGGGAGGTGCCCGCCGTGCTCCTCCTGTCTGGGGAGCTGGTGACGCTGCTCCTGCACAGACGCCTGCCGGCATTTGTGTCTGAACAGGATCTCAATGTTCTGTTCTCACCAAGCACCACTAAACACAACAATGTTAACACGGCCCCAGTAAACCATATGAACTTTAACCCATACAAACCCGGTAGTGATACGTGGATGCAATGTGCTCATGCAAACCTAATGTTTCTCTAAATGCATTTGCTGCTAAAACATTTGATTAAGTAAAACACCAAAACAATATACACAAATAAATATAAACATATTACACGTTAGTATAAATATTCTAATTGATCTACACAGACACACACGCCTCTATGTGTCTGCTCGGATCGTCACTAATAAATACACAGCAGCGCACAGTGATGACCCCAGCACCGCCCCCCCACTCGAGCCCTGCCCCGCTCCCTGCCCCGCCCCAGGCCTGCCACTCACCCCTGGCTCTGGGGAGAAGGGGCTCAGGCCCGTGGTTAAATATAGCCTCTGATGACTGCAGATCCACATGAGGTCACCTTGACCCTCACTCCCTGGGATGCTACAGAGCAGAAAGGATGGGGGGGACGAGAGAGAGAGAGAGAGAGAGAGAGAGAGAGAGAGAGAGAGAGAGAGAGAGGGAGGGAGGGAGGGGTGCTGAGAAGGGAAGGTCTGTCAGCACCCCCCCGTGTGGGGTGGTGTGGGGTGGTGTGGGGTGGTGTGGGGTGGTGTGGGGCTGTGTGGGGTGGTGTGGGGCTGTGTGTGGGGTGGTGTGGGGTGGGGTGGTGTGGAGCTGTGTGGGGATGTGTGGAGATGTGTGGGGTGGTGTGGGGCTGTGTGGGGTGGTGTGGGGTGGTGTGGGGCTGTGTGGAGATGTGTGGAGCTGTGTGGAGCTGTGTGGAGCTGTGTGGGGTGGTGTGGGGTGGTGTGGAGATGTGTGGGGTGGTGTGGGGTGGTGTGGGGATGTGTGGGGTGGTGTGGGGCTGTGTGGAGATGTGTGGGGCTGTGTGGGGTGGTGTGGAGATGTGTGGAGATGTGTGGGGATGTGTGGGGATGTGTGGGTGGTGTGGGGTGGTGTGGAGTGGTGTGGGGTGGTGTGGGGTGGTGTGGGGCTGTGTGGGGCTGTGTGGAGATGTGTGGGGTGGTGTGGGGATGTGTGGGGCTGTGTGGAGATGTGTGGAGCTGTGTGGGGATGTGTGGAGCTGTGTGGGGTGGTGTGGAGATGTGTGGGGTGGTGTGGAGATGTGTGGAGATGTGTGGGGTGGTGTGGGGCTGTGTGGAGCTGTGTGGAGATGTGTGGAGATGTGTGGAGATGTGTGGAGATGTGTGGGGTGGTGTGGAGATGTGTGGGGTGGTGTGGAGATGTGTGGGGATGTGTGGAGATGTGTGGGGTGGTGTGGGGCTGTGTGGAGCTGTGTGGAGATGTGTGGAGATGTGTGGAGATGTGTGGGGTGGTGTGGGGTGGTGTGGAGATGTGTGGAGCTGTGTGGAGCTGTGTGGAGATGTGTGGAGATGTGTGGAGATGTGTGGAGATGTGTGGGGTGGTGTGGGGCTGTGTGGGGTGGTGTGGAGCTGTGTGGAGATGTGTGGAGATGTGTGGAGATGTGTGGGGTGGTGTGGAGATGTGTGGAGATGTGTGGGGTGGTGTGGGGTGGTGTGGGGGTGGTGTGGGGCTGTGTGGAGCTGTGTGGAGCTGTGTGGGGATGTGTGGGGTGGTGTGGAGCTGTGTGGAGCTGTGTGGGGATGTGTGGGGATGTGTGGGGATGTGTGGGGCTGTGTGGAGCTGTGTGGAGCTGTGTGGGGATGTGTGGGGATGTGTGGGGATGTGTGGGGTGGTGTGGGGCTGTGTGGAGCTGTGTGGAGATGTGTGGAGATGTGTGGGGTGGTGTGGAGATGTGTGGAGATGTGTGGAGCTGTGTGGAGCTGTGTGGAGATGTGTGGAGATGTGTGGAGATGTGTGGAGATGTGTGGGGTGGTGTGGGGCTGTGTGGAGCTGTGTGGAGCTGTGTGGGGATGTGTGGGGTGGTGTGGAGATGTGTGGAGCTGTGTGGAGCTGTGTGGGGATGTGTGGGGCTGTGTGGAGCTGTGTGGAGCTGTGTGGAGATGTGTGGAGATGTGTGGGGTGATGTGGGGCTGTGTGTGTTTGCCAGTGGGAGGCATCACAGAGACGTGACCTCCAACTCTTGCACCTGCTGATCTCGTCAGAGAGGACAGACGAGCACACACACACACACACACACACACACACACACACACACACACACACACACACACACAGCCTCGGCTCTCGTGATGTAAACACCAGCACATACACAAACATGCAGATGCATGCACACGCAGACAGACACACACACACACACACACACACATGTATGTACACACAGATGCATACACTTTACAAACATTGCCTCAGAATTTCAGGTCCAAAAATGTATTTACACCATCTAAAGCCTGTTTCACTTATATATATTTTTTTTAGCTTTAACACCTTTTACCTTTAACAGTCAATCAATGTTACAGCAATTTTGCTGTGTAGCTAAGCAGCTTAGCAAGTTATGGGGAATATGGCTGCCAGCCACCTAAGCTCCTCACTGGCGCAGAACCAGCGAGCTCCCGGAACCCCCCGCAGGTCGGAAGGGGAACTGCAGCACTTCATGGTCCTTCATCGCTTCCTCATTGGCGCTGACGAGCTTTCAGCAGGCCACTCCAGCCTGCTCAGCAGCCGCTCCACAGACCAGGCAGCAGATGGGCTAGAGTCGCCTGCTCCTGCCCACGGCCGTCACACACAGCTTGAGGAGTGTCCAGACCCTCCCACAGGCCAACCGCAGAGGAGCGGACCGTCTCCGCCAACCCCCCCACCAGCGCCATCGACACACCAGGCCTCACCCTGCCAGACACACAACGCCCATTTAGCAGGGCAGGCTGGTTGACTTTGCTCTAATGGGAAGAGGGAATGGATCGCACTGTAACCCAAGCTGGGTTCTTGGGCGCTCGGGTCTACATGAGAGAGGGGAGTCCGGGAGGGGGGGAGCTGGGGGGGGGGTTAAAGGGTCTCTCTGGCAGCCGAGAGAGGAGCCTCCAAGCACAGGGAAGGACTAAACGTGGGAGCCTTCTGCCTCGGTAGTGGAGCTCTTCCACTCGAGCATCTGTCAGCAACTGGAGGGCCATTGGAGCATGTTAGCGCATGCATCTTCAGAGTGAGAGGGCCCCACTCCAGGCAAGGAGAACCCCCAGGGGCCAGCCCAAGGCCACGGCATCTCACGCCACGGCACCACACACCAGCCGAGACACAGGGAGGGAAAATGAGAGGGAAGGACTGAAGAGGAGAGAGGGAGAGAGAGAGAGAGACAGAGCGGGCGGCGACAGGCAGGAAAAAGGCGTGTTCGCACAAGGCTGCGTTAATAGGCATCTCGACTGGCAGCTATTAGCCGCACAGTGGAAAGCATTAATGGCCTCTTTCTCTCTCCCCGATGAGGAACGATCGCTCCTGAACACGCGCACTCAACAGCACAACAGCTGGGACCGGGCGTAGCGCCACGCGGAGGACCTCGCTCCGCCCGCCGTGACTCCCGTCATTATCCCCAGCACGACACCAGGCAGCTGATCGCCCCCCACCCCCCATACCCCCCCCCCCCCCACACCCACTCAAGAAGAGCCGCATGATTAAGGTCTTGCTAAAAACCGCGATAGGTTGGGGACCCAGCGGTGGCGAGAGACCCGGCTGAGCCCTTCCCAGCCTGCAGGGGGCGATGGCACACAGCAGGAGCACATGACTTCTCCACTACGGGTTTTGAGATATGGCATTAACAGAGTTGGACTGTAGTGTGAAGGCTACAGTCTGTTCTTAAGCTTATTTATTTATCTTTATGACCCTTTTTAACACGTTCCATCTTGCTCCGCTTTGAACCGTCCTGGATGGGACTGTGGTTGGAGAGAACGTGGGGGGGGCCTTCCTCAACAGCATGGCAGTAGCAGGGGTAACGAGCCAAGGAGCTGTGTGGGGTGGTGGTGGATGGGGCAGGCCATGGGGAGGGGTTAGGGGCGGGGCTTCAGGAAGGCCCACCTCCCATTGCATCTGCCACCAATGCCACGTGGCCAGTGGGACCTCAGCATAAAGGGGCAAAGTGACATCTATTCTGCTGCTCCAGCAGTATCAGAAATTACACGCCACCAGACAGAAACCTGCATGCACACGGCTTTTAGGGGAGAAAAAAATTTTTTATAATGTGATCTGTGCTGGTTCCATGAGATTACCTCAAAGACTCGTCACACCAGCGTTCTGGTGTCCCAGAATAGATCAGGCCCTTTAGATCCACATGGTTTACCAAAAACCTGAGCACAACCTGTGTCTTGCGGTCTCCCAGTGTGCCTTGCCGCGTGTCTCGCTGTGTCTCGCTGTCTCGCTCTCTCACTGGGTCACCCTGCACTCTTCCCCCTCTCGCCCCCAGTGACAGCGTGTAATGAGGCCACGTCCTGTTTATCAACACCGCCGCGCACAGACGCGAACACCACGTCAGAGCCTCTCAGAACACGGAAAGGGGGGGGCACCCGTGCTTGGATATGACCCTCCACATTCTGCACCTGCATGCGGGGTGGCTTGTTTAGATCCAGAAGGGCGAGTGATGACACTGCCTCAGTGCGTCACGGCAGGGAGTTACGGCAGCGAGTTACGGCAGAACCTGGGCGTGCTTACAGCTCACGGCTGCTGCACCGCACACCCACTCACCAGCATGGGACCCTGGGGATGGGGATGATGGGTGGGGGTAGCCCAACGAGGTCCCCGTCCACCCAATGCCTGCAGGGTCGAGCCTGAACGGACTAAGGAGGCCTTCACAGGCGCTAATCACAGGTGTTAAGTGTCGTGAGCATGTGCAGTCAGGTTGTCCCACAGCAGACCTGAAGCACCGCTGCAGGAAACCACGCCCACACGTCCCAGCACTTCCAGGACACGATGAGTCACACAAATACGCACCTTAAAAAAACTGAGCTTTAACCTCAGAAGAGGCCTGAATGGAGTTTAGCTGTGTGTGTGTGTGTGTGTGTGCGTGCCACAGACTCTCCGCAGTATGGATGAACACAGTGGAGTGTAGCTCCTCTGTACACACATACACACACACACACACACACACGTGTGTGTCTGGCCTGGAAATCGTACAGGGATGCGGTGCTATTCTGTTTGCTGCCTGCAGTCTCATCCTCCATGATCAAAAATATCAAACCTGGGCAGTCTAACCTCACTCAGTAGCTCCTAACCTCTCACCATTACACCTGTCTTCCCCCTCACTGTATCTCTTCCACCTGTCTGTCTCTCTGTCCGTCACTGTGCGTCTGCTTCTTCTTTTCTCCCCCTCTTCTTTGTTGAAGTCGGTTTCTCAGAATCAGTAAAACACAGTGCCAAAGGGAAGACACAAAGCGATGAAGAACACTGCCGGGATGAATAACGGAGTCAGATAAACCTTAGACAGCTGGAACCTGACGTTCTCATCAAAGCGTGCTTAGAAAGATGGCTGACCGTAAAGGTGTTCCACCGCCACAGAGAGGCGTATTAGTTGCCGTATTACTTGAATTGTTAGCACGGTTCTGGGGGAGGGTGGACACCTGTGGAGGCTTCTCACCTTCACAGTAGGCCTGCCGAGCAAGACGTGTGTGTGTGGGTACTGCCTGACTTGAGTGAGTAGCTGAGAATCTGCATGTGCGCACGTGTGTGTGTGTGTGTGTGTGTGTGTGTGTGGGCATGCAGAGTCGTGATTTTAGCGAGTAGGTTTAATCTCCATGTGTGTGTGTGAGAAACAGGATGGATGAGTCATCACGTTCACCATCACTTCCTCAAAGCCGCGCACACACACGGCTTTCAAAAAACAACTGCTCTTACCTGCGAAGCGCATGTACACGTACACACACACACACACACACACACACACACACACACACACACACACACACACACACACACACACACCTCTGATTCATGGTGCCTTCATTGAGAGGCTTTCTGAATGAAGAGGAAGCCGTTCACTTAGGTTCCTTGCACAGAGCCAGAGGAGCTTTTCCTCATCACCACATCAAAGGGTCCATGCTGGAGGCTCCAGGGCGCATGCAGGTCCCAGCCCGCCGCTGGCCCAGAAAGCCTTGGGCCCACATGGGCAGACGAGGGCGATGCCTCCCTCTTCTCTGGATCTGCAGCTGATGAGGAGAAGCTGGGACCTCCTGCCCGCGCCGACGTTAAACCTCCCACCACGTCGGGCCCCTCCTGTCTGCTGTAACGTTAGACCCCGTGCTAACGTTAGCTGCCTGCGCTAACATTAGGCCCCCATGTTGCACAACCCAAACTGCCATCTGCTCCCTAATCAGCACACTGATTATGTGGGTGTGATGATCCACCATCCCATGATGCCGTCTGCCACAGTAAACAGCCCGGTTGTTCTGCCTGATTACCGTGGACAGCCTGGGTAAATGACCAGATCTGCTAATTGCCCCGTGTCCACCAAGCCCGGGCAGCCTTAATTATAGGAGAAGGGCAGCAGGGCTGCAGGGAGCCCGTGAGCACGTTCCACCATCACTTCCTAAAAGCCCGGTTGTTCTGCCTGACGTGGACGGCCTTTAAAAACCAACTGCTCTTGCCCCTGTCCACCAAGCGCATGTACACTTAAATACACACACAGCACACACACACACACACACACACACACACACACACGCCCGGCCTTGTTTGGCAGAGAGGAGCCTGGTAACGCCGCGCCGTTTGGCTGGCCCTGGTTGGCCGGCGGGACGCGTCTCCGCGAGACCTTGAAGCTGCAGGTGCCCTGGCAAACTCACGTCCCAGATTGTCTCAGAATAGCTGCCGCTACCAGCCAAGCAGAGGTGCACACACACATACACCGACCCCGGGCACATCAAGAGCAGACACCACCGGACACCCCCACTGGGGCAGGGGTGCTGGACTACCCCCCTCACTGGGGCAGGGGTACTGGACTACCCCCCTCACTGGGGCAGGGGTGCTGGACTACCCCCCTGTTATGCAGAGTGTGAGGTAAATGCTCTGTGTAAATGCAGTGTGTGTGTTTGGTGGGAAGGGTCCATGTACAACGAGCCCAGCCCATCACACCAGCCTGCAAACATTTTATTATTTATAGAATGAAGAAAATATCTTTTGCTGCACCATCTGGCTTGTGCCACATGGAATTATTAGGGGAGACACAATTACGCATATATATATATACATATATATATATATATATATATATATATATATATATATATATATATATATATTGCATAGGAACAATGTGTTCTGGGTTCAATGTCTTCAAAATGCCAATCTAGATGTAGGTTTGTATTTCACCCAAGCTAGTGATTACATAGAGATTAAACAGAGGGAGCGCTGGCTTTCAATCTCCATCTGGTGAGATTTTTTCTGTAGTCGCCAACATTTGCGTGTTTTATTTTCACAAAGTTTAGCTGCGGGATTATCAGTGGGCATTTATTTCACTGACACATTTTTAATTGAAAATAAACGCACTGCGGAGAGAATGCAGACAATAGCTGTTAAATAAGTGTTCAAAAGTGCAATTCTGTCTCTTTTTGTTATTAAATTGCTTTATTTTATAAGATGCAAAAAAATGACATGATCTCAGCATCATCTCTCAGCTGTCTGCATCTCTGCTCTGTTGACATCAGCCACCGAAAACCCCATATCAGTGCACGACTGCTACCTTTCTACATACTACACATCCCCCAGTGAATCTGGACATGCTCAGTACACATGAGCTTAAAGTTCACTGTAGTGGCAACATTTAGCTGCTGTGTGTGCGTGCGTGCGTGTGAAATCTGATTCATATATGGTAGTATATGAAAAGCACCCTGACAAGGGTTCACATTGTAAATTCTAAATGAAGGCCTACAAGCTTAGCATCGTGCTGGCAGAGAAGAAATATTTGCAAAGAGAAATTGCTGCTACAGTTGGCTACAGTCAGACGAGTGTGAAAACGAGGGAGGCGGAGAGAAACGGTGTGGAGCGCGGAAGAGGCAGTTCGGTTTCATCGCTAAGAAACGAACCAGAGCTGTGTGAAGCAGCCATCAGGGCTACAGAAGGACTTACACAACACGGAGGAGCGGTTGTAGCTGCCTGCTTCCTTGTGCTGCAGTGTATTTGTGGTGTGTAACCAGTTAGTAGGCCTGGAAACATTTAAGCAACTTATTTTGACTGGTGTACACATACACAGGTGGGGAGTGGAAGGAACGCAAATGTAACAATGAAGGAAGGAAAATACGGAGAGCAGAAGCTGTCGGCTGTACAGGCTGTTCTGTAGGGGCTCTGCAGGCTTAGCTGAGGAAAAAGAACCAAGACCGTGAACCAAGGCACGGAGGGAGGGTACAGAGGGTTTGAGAAGGCAGAGGGGCAGGTTTGAGAGGGGCAGAGGGGCAGGTTTGAGAGGGACAGAGAGGCTGGCACGGGTCACCTTTCTGGACACGTGGCTCTCCCAGCGACGTGGAAACGTCAGGAAAAAGGAAGCGTGTCCTCAGGTGCTGCCGTGAAGGACGCCCCCCCCACACACACTTAAGGAGGCAGCGAGACACTCCGCCTCCGCCTCCACTAGCCAGTCAGCCCAGGCTGGGGGGGCGGGACACCACGGCCCCTGGCACAGCTCCCACCAAAGCCCAGCGAAGTGCCCCAGCCGAGAGAAGCGCCGCGGGCCGGGAGATAAGAGCGAGACGTGCCTGGAACACCATCCGCTGCAAAACGCTTGGGTTTCTTCACAGTAACTGAGCACATTCCAACCAATTAGCCAAGAATGTCTTCCATGTGGGTCCCTCTGACGTCAATACTGTACCTTCCCAGAGTTTGTTCTTCTCCCTTTTCTACTTGCTTGCGTAACTCTGTGTTTCTTGTTTTTCTTTTTCTTTTTGGCAGCCTCTACAGGTCATGGGATTACAGTGAGGGTGGAACCTCCATTGACACAACCCCCCCCTCTCTCTCTCTAACCCCCCTGACTCTCTCTCTCACACACAGACACACACACACACACACACACACAGACACAGACACAGACACACACACACACACACACACACACAGACACACAGACACACAGACACACAGACACACAGACACACACACACACAGACACAGACACAGACACACACACACACACAGACACACACACAGACACAGACACACACACAGACACACACACACACACACACACACACACACACACACACACACACACACACACACACACACACACACACACACACACACACACACACACACACACACACACACACACACACACACACACACCAGATCCAGCCTCTTTTGGTGGAGGTTCACAAAAGGTTTGCCTCGCTCTGCCGGTACATGATGACTGCACGCTCCAGGCAGGTGTGAGAGGGGCCTGAAGCCCTCACGTACCCCCCCCCCCCCCAGAGCGGCGGGTGGCTGCTGACTGACAGGCGGAGCCATGCTGCTGCACTCAACATCCTCGAGCCCCAACGACAGCGTGTGCAGAGCTGTGGGTGAAGGCCAACAGTCACCGAGAAGCCAAAGAGCTTCAATCCCATGTCAGTTCACAGAACAGCCGGAAGCTTGAAAACAGAAGACACAGACCACAGTGCATCGTTAACTCATGTTTGATCTTTCGGGTTAATGGAGCTCAGCACAGTAGCTATACTGACAGCGCAGCTTCGTAAAGTCGTCCCGGTGTGCTTGTGTGTGTGTGCGCATGTATGAGTAGTGTGTGTGTGTGTTTGTTTGTATGTGTGTGATATGCCTAGAGGTATTCTTGTCAACAGTCATTGTTTCACCACCTATACAGTACTTCATGCTTTCCATGCTAGAAGATGATCGGAGAAAGGTGTGTGTGTGTGTGTGTGTGTGTGTGTGTGCTGAAGAGAGAGAGAGTGTGTGTGCATGTGTGTGTGTTGGGTTGGTAGAAGAACAGAACTGGGCGGACGTCTCAGAACAAGCACACAGATCAGGGCCTTGTGGACGGCCAGCTACGGGAACATACACAGCGGTAAGCATCTGTCTTCCATCAGAGGAACGCCGCAGTGTTGTGGCATGAGGACACAACGGCTCTCAGCCCTCCACAAAAGCCCCTGACACTTTCTGCACACACCACCTCGGCCGAGTCGAGAGCATTGTGCACCGTCGCATTGTTTCCACTTCACCTCTTCACCTAAACGTCTTCATATTTGCTAATTTGAACATGGAACATCAACCATTTGCTTAAGTTACATTTACTTACGTTAGCACTAAGTGCAAAGCATACAAAACCGGGTCTTATTTGTAATATACAGTTACACTAGCAACACTGGGCACGTTACTTCTACACTTGTTGTTAAGCCCTGTGGGGAGGGAGGGGCAACAGCAGGTGGGGGAAGCTTCTGAGCTTTATGGGAGCTTTAGAGGAGCCTTACAGGAGACTTGCACGAGCACAGCGAAAGGCACTCGGCGGGAGAGGAGCGGAGGAGCCAGCTCGCCACAGACCTCCACCATATAGCACTGACTGTCATGGTGACGTGTTAAGCGCTTGTTCTGACTGGGAACGCGACACCAGTCAGCCTTCCACAGCCGAAGCTCTCGCCAGCTGGTGACGCTTGTGGACAATCTGCAATAAAACCTTTTCAGGACGGAGAATGGTCCTTTATGTTTAATATGAATGCAAAAGCAATTATTGTCTAGTAGATCAGACAGAATCGTAAGGAAATTAATTGCGGTGTCGTAATGTACTAAATTTTAATAATGTCTTATTATTCCAGCTGAAATATTGGTTTCCTCCGAGTTAGGCGTGATTCATTTCACTTGCAAACTGCTGTGAATTTAGTGATTTCTATCTTGCCATATCTTGTTGACAATGGAACAGACTCAGGAGAATTTTAGTCAGAATCCCAGTTTTAAGCAGTTGATTTTTCATTTCCATATTCATACAGAACGAGGATCTAGACAGGTTTTCAGCTGAGCCCGTCATGAGCTCGTGAGTCTTCGTTCCCATCTGATGTCAACAGCCACTCCAGTAGCAACTAATCCACACACTAGCTGGATTTAGTCACAAATCCACTGACCCACCCACGCGTCACCACACCAAAATAAAAGTCTTCATCACTTGAAGTAAAATACAGCTGCTCTCCAAAGTCAGGCCATCCCACCACTGGAAGGACCTGATGTAGAACGCCAACCACTATAACCACTTTGACTAATGACCTTGCCAGTAACCGGCTCGGGACTCCCTGGTTGACGGGAACACCAACACGGTGGTCCAGTGGAGTTTACCCAGGTTCCCCCAGCCAAGGATACGACACTCCTGACTCACAGGACCAGAGCGGTTGGCTTGTTAAGCTGCTTGCCGGCTTCCTTTCCCAGCGCCATCAGCAGCCATTAATGATCAACTGGTCTGCAAAACAACAGAAGCAATTCAGGATGGAGAGCGACTGGTCCAGCCTTCCTGTGTCCTCAGGCGCTTCCTGCGGGTTACGCTCAGGCCTGCGGTGCCCCGCGGTGAAAGGGCACCTCGGCCGCACGGTCCAGCGCTCTCGCTTCCTGTCATAAAAGTCTCAGCGTTCTTTATCTGCTGCTCTTCCCCCCCAAAACAATAACAGGCGCGTTTTTACTTCGACCTTTTACACTAGCTCACGGACGCTAGCTTCCCTAAAACGGTCTGCAGTGGTGACAGACAGATAGGAAGGTAGACAGATGGCGACTTTCAGCAGGGAAGAAAAAAAAACAAACCTTCCACATTCTCCATGTACTGGAAGGGAGACCTTCAGAGGCCTGACCCCCACCACAACTGGGGCCTGAACCAGGCATAACCCCCCCACTCTGGGGACCAGGCAAACACCTCCGCTAGTCAGGCCCAGCTAGGGCTTCAGTCTCAGCCTGGATCAGTGAGCCCTGAAGGTCCTGATGTCCAAAGGCCTTCTGATTCAATCATGAGAGCCCTTACTCACCTAAATGCTCAGTCATAACATTTAGGAAAAGCTTAGCATTACTTCAGGAAACTTTAAGTAGCTTATTCCTTTTATTACTTTACGTAATACTTTACGAAAGCTTATTGTAAAAATATCAGTCCTGTTCTATTTAAATTTTAAAGATTAGACCCATTTCTTATAGCTTATGGGGCTACCCTTCACTAAACGCAGTTTGAAGTTAACCAACAAAGCACTGCAAAAGTTTTGTGATCCATAATATTTCTAAACGCAGACAAAGCACACAATCCATCAAACGCTTTGCACATAATACATTCAAACTGCGTTAAGAGTCTCATCCATCCTGCTGGAGGACATTCACGACCTTGTTCCCACATAGAAGATGCAAATGCAATAATACATGGTCACACAGGGCTATATGACAGGTGGGAGATGCCCATTACTTTCATTGGAGAGATGTTTTAATTATAAGTGAGGTTTCTGAAATGTAGTCTCCATGTTGGCACAGAGCTTAAACCAGTAATTAGGAAGTCACTGGCTGACAGGTTCTGGTGTTCTGGATCCAGGGGGTAACTGGTATGAAAAGGCCTTGCAAATGTAATTATAGGATCATAGTTTCCATTTTAAACCCACGACAGAGCTGAAGACCTGAACTCACACTTTAGCCCCTCCCCTTCTCACATTTTTCCATTTAAAGATACTTTGTAGAAATTAACTCCCTCTCAGAAAAAAAAAGATTTTATAACCACCAAAAAAGTACAACTATGTAAATGTGATTGTAATTTTCTCCCCCCAAAATCTCAACTGAAGAGAGATTCTCTTCAGGCTTCAGGACCAAATAGAAACTTGTTGCTTCAGGTTCGGAGTACACTATCCACCAGATTCACATTCAATGTCACTTCTTGACACTGAAGATCCAAAGCGCACACAGGAGGCAGCTTTCTGTTCCTAAAATGTCTCTCATACGAAATGGTGTCAAGAGTCATCAAGACTAGGAGATGGCGTGTCAAAAGCTCCGGGGTTATCAGAGCTAAACCTCCAAGAAGCTTGGGCTTCGGTCCTGAGAACAAAAAGTTCCAGCGAACGAGTTCTGCTGTTCATGGTCCAGGAATGGCTCCTACGCCAGGTCCCCGGTTCAAATTACACTTCAGCTCATCAGCACCTTGTGTGCTGAATACTACAGAACACTTCATGTTTGTAAGAGACCGAGCGGAAGCACCAGTACAGAGGACACGCTGGTCCACCACACAGACGGACACTAGGACTAGGATTTTTCAGTACTTTGGACCATATAGCACTGGGGGTATGAGTGATGGAACAAATTAAAGAATAGAAAACATTGGTGGAGTGAAAATGCAAGTTTCCAAATGACCCTGGTCACAATCTAAAGAATAACTCCAGACTATTTACAATAGCAAACAGTAAAAGTAGTGTAATTAGGGTGTCTGTGCATGATGGGAATGCTCTCTGAATAGAGTTCAATAGGTATAGAACATTCAAGAGCAGAAGGCTTGAATGAAGAGGTCAATGTGGGCACCTTAAGTCAAAAGACCAGGGACAGAGAGCAGACTGGGAAAACACCCATCATCCTTTGTGGAAGACAGGAAGACAGCCATGTTTCTGTTGTGTGCTTATGACCCTATTTTATTGGTTGTGACATTTTGCACCATAGCCATGTTTTTCTGAAAGCCTTTTGTTCATTTATGTCAATCACAGCAATGACTTGGTCCAGGTTAAATAAATGCAACAGTGACTCTCTAACAATCTCAGCGGTGTTTTAAAATAGCCCAGTTGAGACAGCACACGAAACATAGCTTGTCAGAATGGAAAAAAAACTTCAGTTTTCCTGCATTTTGCCTGCGACAAAGGGATCCGAATAACGCTTAAACAATCACACTGTGCATATTACGTTACGCTTGCAGAGGTGAGTGTTGCTTCAGTAATGTAAGAAATCCTAAAGTTTAGTTCTGTGAAGTCCAAGGCTTGGCGCTTGGCTCGACTTGCTGATGATCTGGCCATGACGTCAAAGATCATATTCCATCTCCTGCATTGAGAAGATCCTGAATCTTAAATGACCAACGAGAGTGGAAAGGCGGTCATCTCTACCAGAGCAGAACTCCGAGGACCCCTGTGGCATCGTGTCCCCAACGCACTAGTGTCTGGCCCCGCTTTCTGCTCCCTACGCTGACGTCAAGGAGAATGAGCCCTGGGCAGAATTACACTGGAAAACCCAATAATCTGGGATGATACTTTACAATCTCATCAGTTTCTCTTATTACGGCATGATTTCCTTAGATTAGTGCAACATGAGCTGCAGAGCCCCTGGGAAAGTAACACCGCATCACTGACAATAAGTGGAGAATCGAGACATTTTTCCCCCAGTCTCCAATCCAGTGCGTTTATATCAGAGGTGGGAAATTCAGGACATTGAAAATAAACAGAACAGGGCAAAAGGGATTCAGCACAATCTAGCAGATGAAGATATTTCACAATAGTGCATAAGCGAATCTGCAAAAGCCTTGAACCTGGATGGCAGCGGCATGAAGCCGGGGATGTTGTACATAGTGCGGTTCATCCAAAGCTCATTTAATGCAAACAGTACCATGGTAGAACCAGAGGTGACTTCTACCTTGAGGTCATTAAGTTTCTAGAACAATTGACTCTTTCGTGCCTCCGGAATGCAAATGTAGCCCCCTCCCCACGTGTATAAATAGCTCATATGCAAGCAGTTTGATCTCCACTCAATCTCTCTACCCGGTCACGCACGATTGCTTTCAGCCCCTTCCAATACACCGACACGCATCCGCACGCACACGAGCAAAACGTCAGGCGGGTAGGAGGCCTCCACAGGCGTCACCGACAACAATTTGTATGGAAGAGAGAAGACCGCCATGCGGTGTCAGAGAGGAGACCAGTTCAGGCCAGCAGTCAAGGCGCAGCCATTGGCAGCGGTCGAGAGACCCGTCGGACCGAACCGCACCAGCTCAGCGTGCTCTCGAACTATGCCAGCAGGGAGATTCATTAGTGCCATCACGACTGAGGCAGAACCAGCGCTTCAGCCACGCGCTAATTAAAGCTGCTTTGTGAAGCACGGCGGCCCCGAGATCACGGCCGTGCCAGCCCGCGTAGAAACACTCGCGCGGAGGTCAACTTGAATGCTAAGTGGTTCTGGCGACGCTTCCGCATCTAAATTTTGGACAGTACAAATTTAGAAGCGGTAAGAGAATTATTTGAGAGGAAAAAATTAAATCAAGTTTTCCGCTTACCTAAAAGACACTTAATCAGTCAAAACAATGTATGTTTTCATGTATTTTTACATGGAAACTTCTATGATAACATTACCAATATGGCCAATTAGCCTCTTGAAGTTTCTTACGCAAGCTAGCCTTGTAGCCGCTATATAAAAACGTAAACTAATTGGTACATCATTTCTTGATACAGTACATTAACATAAATGGAAAATATGTGAAATATTTGTACATTTACACTGACCCTCTACACCATTACATAATCAGTAGTTTTTTTTACAAGCTATTATGGCCAGATATGAATACTAGTACCCCTTTTACAATATGAATGGTAGAAGTTGCACACTACATAAATAACGAAGCCCATATCAAATCTTTTAGTATACGCAACAACTGAAATGAAGAGGGGGGAAAACACCATATCCCACGAACACGGACACATTTGTGTGCACATGGGCGGCTTTCCAATAAGATGAAACAAATGTCTCATCATGCAAGTGTCAACAAACACGTCGATATGCCATGTGTTTTCAGACATAGTCATACTGGCTCATGAAGACATGTATGGAGTGTTGCCTAACTAAACCTACATGTGGGGTACATTTCCAGGATTTGATTTATTCTAATATGAAGGATGAAATCAAACACAAATATAAATACAGGTCTAACTGGAAAAATGTAGGGATGCAGATATTGAATTTATTGGGCTGATATGACAACCAATTTAGCACCTTGTTGCATCTGATACCAATATTAAAAAACAATAATATTGGCTTTATGCATTTTAAAATCATGTTCAACAGGACAAGGGGAACAAAAATAGCTTTATGTTTTATTGACTAATGTTTCTCAAGGGCTAAGTGCCATTTTATTCCTTCAACTGGTACCAGAAACCCTATAGCTGCAAACCCTCCAAACTCCATCAATTTGACAACAGAAGGCTTAACGTGTCACACAGCTCAATTCATCGGTCTGTAATAATCGATGAAAATTTCAATATCAAACTGTTAACATTAAAATTAAATACAGTCCTTATGAGTAAATAATATATGGGCGAAAGATATATCGTGCACCTCTAAACATGTAGTAGCAGTTACCAGGTCTCAGGTCATGTAGCAAATGTCCTGTTTGTCAAGTCTACACCATGTTGCCCAGCTGCAGTCATTGAATCATCTCTGAACAGATAAATCCTTCCACGCTGAAGTGTGACTAAATATTTTCCCAGCTGTTAGAGCCATTTCCTACTGGGGCGGCGTGCCCTAGCGTGGTATCAGTGAGGTGGGGGGGGAGGGTGCGGGAGGAAGACTGGTCTTGCTGCAGGTGGACGCTCTCTCTGGCCTGTAAGGAACCATAAGAGCTTTGGTTTTGCTGTGTTTGGAAAGTGGTCAAGCCAAAGCACTTCAAAGCACTTTCGCTGGAGAAGGCAGGAGTCACGTGAGGTCACGCCACCACCGCCCGTGCTCCATGGGCTCGTTCTGCACCGCTGCTGCAGGCAGGAACCATGCTGGTGCCTGGACGCCCCACGTGACGCCCACGTGATGGCCAATCACGATGCGTTCGGCAGGTTCCCAGTTCCCACCAGCCTACCTCGCTATCCCAAACGTGGAAAAGTCGAGGGCAGTCACTACTACTGGTGCCAGTGGGTATGTGATGGCTTTGCATACTGTTTTGTGGGCCAGCCTGGATTATAAATGGCAACAGGGGATGAGGATTGGGCCCGTGGGGGGCTGAGCTCCAGACACACAGAGCCAGCATGCTGTCAATCCCGAGCCTGAGTCACGTTCACTGGACCACAGTCTCGCCGGCCATGAACCAAACATCGGTCGCACGGCCCACTACCCGGACGGCTGCGTGCGATTTCAAGCTCGCCTGTACAGACTGGAAGACCTGCAGCTCTGTGGCAGGGCTGGTGATGTCCCTCTTGGCTGGTGTCATGTCTCTGCAGCAGGATGCAGACCGTAGCAGCATTTGGCACGTTAACAGCGCCAAGCTCCGACCCATGGCGCTGGCAGACGCAGTTCGTCTGGCCAATGGTGGAGGGGACCTTTTTAACACCAGCACTTCTTACTGCGAGCGGGCATGCAGACATGCAGACATGCAGACATGCAGACATGCAGACATGCGTCCCTGCGCGGGTCGCCCAGCTCAAACTAGCTCCACGCAGCCCAGTGTGAGCTACATCCTGACAACACAATCCCACTTCATCTCTTGAAGAAACACCAAGTCCTTAACCGGTACGGTCTTTTACAGGAATTGTGAAGGCAGTTCTCCACTGACCAAACTTGACTAAACCTGATCTCCGAGCATAGCTAGACAGCAAAGACACCAAAAACAAACACGATGCACAGTTCCACTGGGCGCCAGTGACGGCCAGTTAACACAACACTGATTGTTTCACAGTATCGCACTGCTCTGGGGAAGCTCGCTCTGCAACACAGAAGCAGCGCGAAGAGGATGACCACAGCCTTCATCCAAGCCTGTCCATCAGAGAGCTTTCAAACTGCCCTGCAGAAAGCCATTAACCTCGGTGACCCCGCACCGCCCCGGTGGCTTTCAGTCCGGCCATTACTTCGTGGGCGGGTCCGTGTTCAAGCAGCGATCACTGGCCACCAGGCTCGTGTGTGACACGGGAGCTGCGCCAGGGCAGAAGAGGCTTTCGTCTCGCACGTGCCTTCGTTTCAAGAACGGCTTTAAGGCTGCTGTAAGTGGACAAGGGCAAAAAAAAACAAAGAATTATGGGTGTTACGGGTATTATGGGTAATGGGTGGTCTTTTTGTGTTTAGCTTCCCCATAGAAGTTCGCTATCTTATTCCTCGATGTCCCATTCCCTGGTGGGTGTAACGCCTACACTGCTTTCTGTTTGGTTATGGATCTTTATTTCGTTGAGAGGAATCGGACAAAAAACCCAAAGTGTCAAAGTGCCATGAATCAAACTGCAGCGTCAGAGGGGTGGAGCAAGAGAATGGGGGCGTGGCTGTGCCGGAGGAGGGGCGAGTCAGTAAGGGGCACCGGGCACTGGCAACAGCGAGGGTCACGTTAGCATACAGGGGGCAGCACGGCCGGCCCGGTGGTCGCTGGACTTCACTCGGACGGCAGCCTGTGGAGCACTGAGAGGCAAGAATTTGCAGGAAGGCCAAGGTTGCCACGGAGACGGAGAGCCGCCTGGGTAAAGCCAACCGCAGCCCTCCACCCCGGCCTCCCGGGGACAAAGGAGTCCAACGAAGCCGTCAGACCCAAACGAAAACACTTGGTGGGGGGAGAACGCAGGGGGTGTCGTACCGCCATACGGCCCACAGCTGTTCCCCAAAACAGACCGAGATGCAGAAGGAGAGGAAGAGACAGACAGTGAAATGCTTTAGGGCTTATGAAGCACGGAGGAGGATAAGACCCAGGCATGACACGCAGACGTGCGTGTGCGTGTGAACCCATACACAACAGGCCAAGCTGTATCTAACCACCCACACACACTCGCACATGTAGTTACACCATTACACACAGACACCCTACGAACTCTAATATTTAACCAGGCTAGATATTTCAAGACACTACTTTGGCCTGAATTACTTCCAAAAAGTAGATGCATAAAATGGAACAGGGCACGTTTTCCAACTAAGCCATCCAGTATAATCACACACTTCCGAGAATGGGCCAATAACTGATAAAACGGTTTATGCCGTTGTACTCTTAACAAACCGCAGTGCACAGAAATGCCTTCATGAGAAAATGCTTCACGTAACCATGTCAGAAAGCTCAAGAGCTAGAACCGAAGCAACAGACATGACACTAAACATTAATACTTACAAGTTTACATCAACACTTCCAGTCCACGCAGGTTGGAGTTTACAACACAGGCACTCGGATTACAGGCACACGGTGTTGTCTAGACATGTTGAACAACTGAAGTGCACGCAAGCAGCCCTCTCTTTCTGAAGCAGGGAGGTAATCTTCTGAAGACACGTCAGTCAGCAAATCCAATAACCAGAGATCCACAACGAGGCAGAATTTTACTGCCCTCAGTCGAGCCGATTTCCAGCACATGTGGTGATCACCACCAATCAGATTCACTCAGTGTGAGACTGCAACATGTCCACCCATACGAAAAGAATTCAAGACATCTGGAAGTGAGACTCGTACGCGAATACACCCAGTTCCCCTAAAATAAATGACATGGAAAGCTGATACATTACACACATGGAAAGGGAGAGAAGGAGAGAGCGAGACTTGTGGAGGAGGTACAGACTCATAACAGTAATGAAGTCTGCACAGGTCCAGCTGTGCCATCTTCCACGCGGCAGCGGGAAATGGCTCCATCTCAGCGGGACAACAGCAACGGCGTCTGGCTGTTCCACCGTTTCCCTCCACTTTGTTTTCACTCTGTCCCAACATTTGCCTCCTACATTTTTAAATGGCTTAAGAGAGGAGGATGCCTTCATGAGAAAGAGTGAGAGAGAGAGAGAGCGAGAGAGTAGAGAGAGAGAGAGAGAGAGTAGAGAGAGACACAGAAAGGCAACTCAACAACTCCTCAGTTGAATGCTATCCAATAACGTAACTACTTAAAGCAGTGGCTGCTAATGCAGGTGTATCGCAACCTGCCAGGGCTGATTCTTTAATCACAGTCCTTGCAATAACAAACAATAGGCAGAGAACATGTCTATTATTACTGTCAAGCAGATGAATGTACTTGAAGAAATCCCCGGTGCTTCTATATATGGAGCTATTTTAAGTCCAGGGCTGACAGTGTGATTGATGTTGGTCTGCAGGGCAGAGCCAGGGCCTCCGTCCAGGACCATGAAGCCTTAAACAGATAAGAGGGGAGATTCCGTGGCTCTCCGCACTTATCTGTAGTAAAGAGATGAACAGTGAGAGGCCTGCTGCTCCATCAGGCCAGTGATAAGCACCCTCTGTCTCTGTCCCCCCCCCCGCAAACAACCGGCAGAAAAGCCGCATAAGCTCAGTCAAAAGACAAACCGCAGAGACAGGAGGGCAGGGCGCTGGCCTGGGGCAAGATAGCTGGGGTCTCAGATCAGCCGTGCAGGAGAGCCCCAGGGACAGGATGGATAGGTGAAATCGCAGTGCAGAACCACAGATGAGTGGACCAAGCCTCAGGAAGATAGGTGAGATCTCAGACCAGAGGCAAGCAGAAGATATAAAGAACTCTTTGAATTTGAAAAAGCTCTTCGTAAAAACCATTTGCAAATGTGGCCATCTGTCGGCACCCCCAGACTCCCCCCACCGCACTCTGGGCATTATCTGCCTCCCACATGGAGCATTCTCGTTCCCAGCAGAAACACAACATCGCCCTTCCTGCTCTCTTTTTGATGTTCAAAGGTAGAAAGAGGGCCTAATTTATCAACTTAGAGAGATCTCGCTGGAGCACTCCATTTGCATGGCTCAGCGAAGGTCGAGAGTGCTTTCATCTCACTGATTCGGTGCTAGGTCGATTATTGGGAAAGGTCGCAGACTTTACGACTTGCCAGAGGGACCAACTGCCCACTTAAACACACCTGAGGGAGCTGCCAATAAAGGAGGTCAAGAAGAAGCCTCAGCCACCTCTGACTTGGCCACACCCCCCTCAGACAGCAGCATCAGGCACCTACAGCTTCAAAAGCCGCTTTCAATTTATAAGGAAATGTTCCTCATTGTTGGTGCATGCAACATGTTACGGTAGTGAGTTCTTGTGGGGAGTTCCAGGGATTAGGCCCAACAATAACCTCGCTGTTATCCAGTCCTCTCCGCCAGAGGAAAATGGGGCGTTGCCCTTCTGAGAGGAAAGCCAATGGGTGTTCCTCTTTGTGAGTCACAATGGCACCTTGAACTTCTCTGCCAACAGATCACCATGACAACGACTAGGTGCCTTCAACTGCAATCGCCGGAAAAAGTCAAACGAGCGCTGTGCACCAACATGGCGGGACCATGTTGCCGAGCACGTGTGAGATGTGGTCGCGAGATGTCGCACGATGTCGCAAGCCAGCAGGCCATTCAACACGAAGGCGTTACACGCCGTCTCAAACCGCGAATAGCTGCTCGCGCACAAGGTGCTGATCCGTAAATCCATGATCACCCACCCCCACACGTCGCTCCTCCGTGGCAAGCCAGACACCTGCTCTTGCCTGACGCCGTGCCCGAGCTGGGGCATTGATGTGGGGCTGAAGACTGGCCAACAAGAGCACAGGGAAAATGTGAATGAAAAAGCTCTAGACAACCAAGCTTTGGAAATCTGCGGAAGCCCAAATCTATAGAACCGTGGAGATGTGCCACACCACAAAGGACATGATGGATTCCTACCTTCCATGGAGACTTTAGGCACCAATGTCCACAAGGCAACAGCCCCCCCCACAGCACTGGGAATTCAAATGGCCATACTGGCATTGCATCATCAGGAAACAGGGAGGAAGACCAGAATAGACTCAAAGGTTTGGGACTTAGAAGCGTCCATTTGTACCCACGTTTCTGAGGGTGTTTTCACACCTTTGGCTGCACAAACACAATGTTCTTCTACCCCAGAAAAGCAGAGGATTACATGGGTAGACCCTCGCCAGAAAGCCTGCCTCTCCTTCTCCGGCTCATGGGTTATTTCTTTATTTGATTCTATTCTAATGAACCTTTCAGACATCAAAGCATTTCCTGAAACATCACAGTGCGGTGCGTTTATGTAGAAATCCAAGCAGGCTCCGGCCAGCCAAGGCAGGGTCCAGCGCGGACCACATGAGGCAGCTTCGGTCGGGCTGATCTGAGGAAGAGCCCCGTCAGCACGCGCACCTGCGCTGGAGCTCTCTATCTAGCCCTCGGAGCACGCGAGGAAGGCACGAAAACAAATTTAAAAAGCGCTTAACGCTCCGGAAAAGTACGCTCTAGGAACCAAAAGACATCATCAAGGGCCCTCGGTAAGTCAAAGGGATAGGAAAAGCGAAGCAGGGTGGTCCGTGAAGAAACTCCGCTCATAAAAAACAAAAAGATTAAGACGGGGGGGGGCAGGAAGGTGTTGAGGACTATTTAAAAGCACCCTGCTGCATCTGGCCACAGGGCTTTGAAGTGCGCCGCATTTTCTGCGAGCTGGTTAACCACGCGGCCCCATCGGAGGGAGCCCGACCCGGACTGCCGTCTGTTTTCCCATAATGCAGCAGCGCGGGAACACCATCGCCGCCGGGCCCTCGCCAACAAGCTCAAAGGCGCACGCGGCCCTTGAAGAGCACGCGGCCCAGCGCGGCGACGTGCGCTTCAACAGCTGCGTGTGCAGCACGTGCCAGACGAAGGCACAATGTCGTTAAGTTTGCAATTAGGAGCTTTTTTCCGCCATGCTAGGACTCCATGTCCTGACTGCGGGTTTCAGTAGCCGTCTGTGGGCCACACATACCTCCCGCCTCCACAGGACCAAGCATCTGTAGACTAAAGCCTTTATAAACAAATGGTAAGAGCCCAAACCCAAACCCAACCCCAACCCCCGTCTAGATTTGATGGTAAAGGAAAGATTAGCTGTTTAATGTCACTTCATAACAATGTCATAATGCATTTAGAATTTGCTCCTAACTTAACTGTGGCAAACCAAATCAGAACCACAATATAAATCTAGCCCAAAGATGCCACGTGAGCACATTTCATCCTCCAAAGAAATTAGTCAAATTAAATACTGTGGAAACTGTGAATGAGGCAACAGCAGCAGACACATCTCGTTACCCTGTGAGACTTTCCATTGTTCTCTGGAGGCTTTGTTCAGTTCCCCTCTTGTGGTCCGCCTACAAATCTATGTTTCCATTGAGAAGAATTTTCCAGAGTAGCTGACGACTAATAAGAGTGACATTTTTGTGACCTATCGAAACTCAGAACTCTAAACATCACCGAGACTCGGGAAACAATCATGACTGATGTTTTCCCTCAAGCACTGTGGCCCAACGGCCCTGTCAGTGAAACAGGGCTGTCATCTTAGTGGTTTGGGGGGGTGGTTGGGGGGGGGGGGGTGTTATGGGCAGGTAGCTCAAAGGAAACAGCTCCATGCAGCCAAACAACCATATTATAACCTAACTGTATTAATCAATTCCTGTGCTCATTTTCCAGTAACACCCTGAACACACCCTTCCCCCATTACAATACCCATAATACTGATGAGACTCTAAGCACTCTGAAAATGATGCTTTTCTCTTTAGGATCCCCAGAGATTTGTGAGCCTATATAACGCCACCCATGGCCACCCGTGAACTCCCAGTCATGGCAGTTACGCAGCTGGACATTAAGAGATCATCGGACGGACACTTGCCAGTCTGACCCTGACGACGACCCAAGCGTTTGCTCAACGCGCTACACGGGCGAGGGATGTCGGGAGGGGGATCTCAGACCCACCACAGTCGAGTCACGGCAGCTGAAAGAGAAGTTTCAGCTCCGCAGAAGCAGCAGTCAGAACGCAGCCCCTCCAGACACGCGGGACCTGAGGCCATCTGCAAACACACGTCACACCTGTGAGGGAAACATCGCCATACAGCCGTAACAGCTGCAGACATGCATAGAACACGCCCTCAACACCGCTAATCAACAGCACACGCCTTGAACCTCGTACTGCCAGAACACCGAGTGGTATCAATAAATGGAAGTTACATGTCAAGTTTTATTCACAGACAGTGTGACCGACTGTAAAGGAAAACAAACAGGACAACACGCCCAGCTTTCAAATAATGCAACCGTGTCCCTCCACTGTATGCACATTACCCTGTACACGTTTCCTGCAGTGGAGTGTTCCATCTTATTAGTCATGATTAAACGTAATTAGAATAACAAATAGCCATATCAGAGAACAAAACTGCTTAATCAATGCATAAAATCTGATTTCTTGTTGCTGGATCCCAATTACATGCAGCACTTAAAAATATCAAATCGCAGAATGAATTTTCGGAGCCACGAGTCCTTGCCGAACAGTTTGGATCAGTTTCTCGTTCTGAAATCCAATAGTCTCCAGGATAAATACGATGCCGAACACTACCCACAAACTTGTCATGAATTATTCAAAACCATCTGCTAGCAGGCGGGAGCTGAACACAGATTTAGGGATAGTGAGTCTTTTAGCTCTGCCTCACCCAGTGGGCAAAGGTCCCCCCGGAGCAGGGTTTACCACCCTGGGAACACACACCCCCAGTCCACTGGCACCTAGCCCAAACATGGCTACCATCCAAACGGAGAGCGCAGGATCGGCTGGACAGAGACAAACTCCAAATCCGATTCCGATGACAACAGAGGAAGAGGTCACATGTATCCAGGACGCACAGTCACGCCGTGTAAAGGAACCTCGGTGGGGGAATAAATGACCTGGAAGTACATGAAGTGATGAAGAACCGCCCCCTCCCTCCACCCAACAAAACATCACCGTACTTCACTGTCAAATATGGTCACATATAGCCCACACAATCACGCTTACATCGGCCAGTGGGATTGGCGCGTGAGGAACGAGGTTTCTAAGGATACAAAACCCTTCAAGACAGACCATTCGACAGACTGGCACCATTTCTTTCATTCTGAACGAGGTATTTCCCTCGTTCCGCAAGATAAATGTGGGGTCATTCTGCTTATCCAACAGAATACGGGGCTTTGGAAATGCAACAGCTCACGGTTCTTCTGCACTCGGCGTTGAAGCCAATGCTGCAGTGTACTAGCCGGCAAACATAAACGCTTCCAAGACAAACAACTCGTTTTATTAAACATACACACGTTCCATATTGATATCTGTGCGCACACGTGACTCCTCCGTCATGGGTCAAAAGCCTCTGAGCTACTCAACTACGCGAGAAGCTCTTGCAAAGCACTGGCAGCCCCAGCAGAGACGAGCATGATGGCGAGCATGGCTGGGATTTGAACATGCGCATAATTACCATGCTTTACGCTTACTCATTACTTTGCATAGGCACCCACAGGGTATGCACCTGCCAAAATAGGCTTTCTGCTCAGTACGTTTTTAGAACGTGCGCAATTATTCATTTACAAACGAAGTTTACCAGGTCACAGAAACTTTTCCCCCCCTTGAGTATCCGTTTATATATATATATATATATATATATATATATATATATATATATATATATATATATATATATAAACATAGCTAGTTTGCAAATTAGCGCATACGGTTGGAGCAAAAAGCTGAGATTAGCAGAGTGAACAGGGAGTGATGTGAAAGCAGACATTTCCCCACAAACAAACACCGCAGATCCGCCACCAGCGCCTGAAGGTCTCAACCGGGATACGTAAGTGAATTACAAAATGCTCCCCTTATTACTTTAGCTCCATTATCAAACACCGATTCGTTTGATCACCTCAGCAAGTCAGACTTGGCGTCTGCCGTGCGCAGAGAGGGCACGGAGCTGGGCCCAGACACACAGATCAGCTCGGCCAGCCCAGACAGGGCTGCGTCCGGGACTCCTTATAGAACCTGGGTGTGAAGTCAGTGGCTGTGTTGCCTACGGCTCCAGACAGGCATCGGCCCGCCACCCAGCACGTACCCGTGTTTACGTTCGGAAGCAGAGGTGTTGCCTTTGTGACGATTTACTGACGCAAGACCCCCCCCGCCCCCGGCTCTGGCTGTTGGCAATTCATCACGGCGGGAGAAGAGCTTGTTCAGGCACAAGCCAGATAGAGAAAACTCTGCGGAGGGGTGGGGAGAGAGACGGGGAGAGAGAGAAAGAGAGCGAAAGAGAAAGAAAAAGAGAGAAAAAGAGATCACACATGCGAGTCTGAGCCCAAGTCAGGCGTGTAACTAGTCAGGCGTGCAAGTCAGGCGTGTAACCTACTTGAAAAGGCAGTTCAACATGTGGCCCCATGATTCCCCACCAGGTTCCCCACCCAGAAACACGGCTGACAAAAGGCCTGCGACTTTCTACCAGTGCCCTGGGTGCTCCGCAGCACTGCAGAGGAAGAGCTGCATCCTCATCCTCAGTCCGCTCACGCCACCAACAGCCCAGGGGCCCTGCACCCGATACGGAGCTGGTTTGTAAAGGGAAACATCAGTATAGCTGTCAGCTGCCCACACACCAGGCAACCGTCGAGGCACTGCTAGAAGCTAATGCTAACGGATTCATACGTTACCCCAAACGGTTAATTGTGGTGCTGCTGACCTCGGGACACGCGGACCAGCAGGACACGCGGACCAGCAGGACACGCGGACCAGCAGGACACGCGGACCAGGACACTGACCAGGACACGCTTCGCCACAGACCTTGGCGAAAGCTGCTGTGATCCCCGTTGGCTGGCGTTTGACTGCGACCTGTTTGTGCGGCGGAGACCAGCCGAGCTCTCTCAGCGGCACAACGCCTCACACCTGCACTGCTACAGTTCCAGGATGTGCGTCTGCAGGGCTCCAATCAGGTCAGGAGTGGCAGGCACGCGTGCGAGGTGGAAGGGGTCAGGACCTTTATGAATGACGCATTTACAGTCATTTTCTCCAAATCTTGTTTTTGGAAAGTGTCACACAACTACAAACATATGTAAACATAAAACAAAAACAAAAATCACATGCAAATTAAAAAACGTAACACAGACCGAGGACCCGACAAAAAAGTCATTCAGTTTCTTAGTCCTGACAGTCTGCCAATGTTCACACAGTCTTGCTGGGAAGAGGGAACTGCCCTATGCAAACTAGCACAGGAGATAAAGCCTTAAAATGACTGGGCTCTCACAACCCCTCCCGAATCGATCAGAAACCGCAAGGCTGGACCGACACGTGGGGACTTCTGCTGTTTCATGCAATGGCCAGAAATTGAACTGGACAGGAGACGCAGGTCACAAAAGACACTGGAGATGCATTTACAGGTCTGGGGGGGAGGGGCGGGCGGTCATTACTGTTACCTGCTCTCTGGCTTGTCAGGCAGCGGACACCTCGTATAATGAGAAAAGACAGAATGGCCTGAATATGAAACTGACTGAAAGACGGCGGCAGAACTAAGTGGCTTTCTGAGTCAGACAGTGGCGAGCGTCCTCTGCTGCAGGGTTACATAAGAACGGAGGCCCAGTAAATTGCACGCCCAAACAATCACAAGTAAAAATTTGTACCATGGAAACCAAAATACACACTTCACAAGCCAACGATGCATGATTCAAATTCCCAAGGCATGTGTCCAAACAACACAGTCAAAACATCCAAGGAATTAGATAACACATTAGTAATGCTGAAAGGAAACAGACTAATACGCTCTACTAAAGCACTATGTCATTTTGTTTTGGAAGACCTCAGATGTGATGTATCTGTGAGCCGTGGTCTCATCCACGCTGTAAACGGAACTCATTTTCACCTGTTATCTGCCTCAGCCACAATAATTAAAAGCATTTCAAGACTGAACACTGCTCCAATTAGTACATTAGTCCTTTCAGAATACATAAAAGCACACAGTAAAAACTTTTTAACTTAAAACTTTCTACCCAAAGAAAAAGGGAGAGAGAGAGAAAAGTCTCGCACATCTGCTTTGCTCTGAACTACACACGACTCAGAAAAATGCCTGGATCAGCTGTAATTTGGCAATGAAAATATCTGTGGGACGTATAAATTTCTTGGCAGGCTCCAGTGAGTTCCTGGGCTGTCTCATACACGTTTGTCTATTCTGATTTGATTCGGTTAAACACATCCAGGCTATTACGCAGTTCAAGTCCACACCCCAACGGTCCGGCCTGCGCCGTCACCACAGGCCAAGCGCGTGAGTGAAGGCGACCCGTGGGCCGGGGGGACGTGCGGAACCAACACCCCATCTGCAGCGGAGCAGAAAGCTGGGACAGCCATTACGCCTGGGAGGGCTCGGCCCTGCACCGCTGCCTAGCGCTCGCTCCCAGGACACCTGCGCCCACAGCTGGGGCGGATCAGGGGCGCCAGCCCCTCTGCCCTGGAGCCAAGCCGCCATTACAGTCGTTTGGGGCACGAAAGCCTGCGGATTAGCGGCCCTGACGTCAGCCTGGGCTGCACAGGACGGGCAGCGCCCAGGGCCTACGTCAGCCTACGTCAGGGAAGTGGCCTCTGGTGGGTGGTGCCAGAGCCCAGCTGCAACAGGGGTGAGCACATGCACACAAGTCTCCCTGAAGGAGTGAATGAGGCCTCCACCCAATCAGGAGCCTACACGTGCAGCCTCACCAATTAGAAACTACCGACACAACACGCTACAGCCACAGAGTGAGAATGTGTACCGACAGGGCGGGGCAGGCGCAGGGACCCAGCCCTGCAGAGATTGCACAGCTGAATGGGGACTGCCACACCCTTGATTTACTCACCAAAACCAAGACAACGAGCGGGCGGGAGGGAACCTCCAAGCGGCATGAGAGGTGGCAAAACTCCGCACAACACACACGAGTGCAGATTTGCAGAGTCACTGGGACATCGGTGTGTAAACGTTTACAACCCACACCTTGTTGAAAAACAGGACTAGATAATCATCTACTTATTACCAAACATGTCAGTGCTGCACTACAGTTATACTGGGGACATCAAACACTCCAGCCACAAATGACTGATAGCATCCAAATTTCTTGGAAGTCCATAAGCGGAGGAGTGATGTTTAATGTTTAATCGGGGTACGCCTGCTTTTCAAAAAAGCAAACAAAGGCAGTCATAAAAATGTGGCATCCACGTTTGGTGGCATAGATAACGTTTTTGTCTTAAAAGGGCATTAAATGTTTTTTTCATGAAGTTTACTGTCATGCACCTATCTGTATAGTAGAACAACTTCCAAAGAAGCTTTTTATTTGTTGTTTTTTAAGAACATCCTCCACAGTTGCTTGAAAGGCACGTCTGAGGGGGACGGGTGGAGGGATATGTCTGGGCTCAGCTGAGGGGGGACGGGTGGAGAGATGTCTGGGCTCAGCTGAGGGGGGACGGGTGGAGAGATGTCTGGGCTCAGCTGAGGGGGGACGGGTGGAGAGATGTCTGGGCTCAGCTGAGGGGGGACGGGTGGAGGGATATGTCTGGGCTCAGCTGAGGGGGCACGGGTGGAGAGATATGTCTGGGCTCAGCTGAGGGGGCACGGGTGGAGGGATATGTCTGGGCTCAGATGAGGGGGGACGGGTGGAGAGATGTGTCTGGGCTCAGTTGAGGGGGGACGGGTGGAGAGATGTGTCTGGGCTCAGCTGAGGGGGCACGGGTGGAGGGATATGTCTGGGCTCAGCTGAGGGGGGACGGGTGGAGGGATATGTCTGGGCTCAGCTGAGGGCGGTGCTATGGCTGGGAGGATCTGCTCATGTGCACTTTGACGACATGGATCCCATCACCGGGCACTCCAGCAGCGTGGCTGGTGTGGTTTCCTGGCCTGCTAACCTTCCCCAAGGCGGGGCGGAGGGAGGGGCAGGAACACAAACCAGCTGTTACCCTGCTGTTACACCCCCGGCAGTCACGTGACCAGATCAAACGTCGTGGAAACAAGAAGCTGCAGTTCGTTACATAATCAGACTCAGTTAGATATGGATGGCTAAACCAGACCCTTCACCTCCAACACGCGTGCCACTGGATCCGGCAGAAGTAATCCGCACGCCGACATGACATCTGAGCGGTGAGCAGACTTTCTGGAAGATTCTGTGTGGCTATTAGCCAAAGTACAATAGTGCAGTAGCAGCTGAGTCCATGGTGACCATTAGGAATTCAGGGGAGTGAAAACATCAACATCATCATCAAAATCAACATCAACAGTCCAAGTTGCCAGTTATAAATAAATACCTCTGATGTGGCCTCTAACTAACACCTCAATCGCAGTCAACCACCACAGAGGGAGCTTCACTTAGAACTCCATGGCAACCGTCTTCCACAGGTTTTAATGTCCTCTAGGGAGTCGGGTCTGTGCCAGCCCGGCAGGGCGGCCCACATGACCACTCGCACGGGGTCCGTGAGCCAGGGGGCGGTGGTGGACGTGCCCCTGCAGAACAACCCCCCCTAACCCTCGCTGTCCCCAACAGGGCATGGTCACCAGCCGAGGCAAAAAACAAGTCCTCACGCAAAGGAACCAATCGACAGGAAGTCAAAGCAGACGATCCTAAATCGTGAAGACGACTCCGTTCAGGTGTGCGTCTCGCCTCCACGGCAGCGAAACGTCTTTAAGGGAAGATCATTATCGTGTTGTGTGTGTGTGTGTTTGTGTGAGGAGGGGGGGGGGACGGACACACCTCACACCAGAGTGCTAATCGGACCAACAAATGAGCTAACCTTTCAACATCGTTAACATCAGACACGTCATCCTGCACGTCGACACAGTCATTACAAAAGCGCAGAAGCAAGAAAAGAAAACCATATTTTAGAGGGGCGGGTAAACGAATAGAAAGCAAACCCATCCGTTGGGGAAAGCTGCGATTTGACACACCGCCCTGCTCATCACTGTAGTCTCAGTGACACTGTGACGTGTGCCCCCTCAGCCTGACGTGTGCCCCTCAGCCTGACGTGTGCCCCCTCAGCCTGACGTGTGCCCCCTCAGCCTGACGTGTATTGAGGAATGAGTGCTTGAGGAATGGGAATCTGACACTGACGTGAGGTGCTTAGGGGACACGTCCCCAGGAGCCCAGCTGCAGGGGGGAACGAGATCAGGAAGACGTGTAGGAAGACCGGGGCAAATCCCCCCCCCCCCCACAGGGGACAACGGCGGGACGCTCCCACACAGTTACAAGCTGCTCGGTGGACTGTGAGCAGCGGAGTGGCCAAGTAGCCACAGAGGGGAAAAACCCACCACCTCATCTGATCCTGGAGGTTTAGCTGCTACGGGGAAGCCACAGCTGCTCCTGGCCACGCTAGTAGCCGCCGCTCAGGGGAGGAAATGAGGCAGGCAGGCACTGGACCCAGACAGCTGGGCTCTGAGCGCATGCAGAACCGGGCCGCAAAACTCACCGCCACTGGTTTACATGATATAAGACACACACACACACACACACACACATACAAGTCTGCAGAGGTGCTGAAAATGTAGATGTAGCCCTGAAGTGTCTTGTACAGGTACGTGAGGGAAGGCTGGGAATGTGAGTCAGGACCCCCACCTGACAAGGGGGGGGGGGGGCAAACGCCACAGATGAACCACTCGTCACCACGGCAGAGACGGAGGAGATGGTCTCCCGGGCGCAGCCGGGGCGGACATTACCGCAGGAGCTGACTAAACGGCTCGGGGAGCTCGGAGGTGAGGAGGTAAGTGTAAAGTATCCCTGGGCAACGATTGGAGGCGGCGGTAGCGGCCACCTGACACAGACACGACTCAACCTGGAGGGAAACAGCCACAGGCAACGAACAATGTGCCCAGCTTAACGACGTCCTCAGAGTGTTTACCTTTCCAGCAGGACATGCCCAGAGGGCGGGGCCAGGAGGACTAGCCAATAAACAGCCAGGACAGGAGGAAGATTAGGGGCTGGGGGAAAGAATTCTGCTGTAGTACACAAAGTTTCTGAAGAAATAGGACAAGCAAAATATAGAAATTATATATATATATATAATAAATATAAATAAACAGAGCAAGCAAGGAAGAGTTGGCATTGCATATGACTATGACGTCTCCTAGAATAGCTGACAGTTGGCTAAGGCAGGACTGGCAAAGGGGCACTGTGGGGTCAGGGAGGTGTTTGAGTGGGAACCAAGTATCTCCACTAGCACCACAAACCAGCCTGTACAGACACAAACCAGCCTGAACCGCCGCGAACCAGCCTGTACCGAACCAGCCGCGAACCAGCCTGTACCGGCGCGAACCAGCCTGTACCGGCGCGAACCAACCCGGCGAGTCGTTTCAGACAGCACTGCAGGACTGAGGCTCCGGAGTGAAGGCAGGGCAGAGCACTCTTACCTGGGTGAGTGTGCGAGCTCATTTCCGCCACTCTTCACTCTCGGGTCACTCTGGGAAGGGAGGGAGGGGGGGGAGGTGGGTGTCCTGGCGGAGGAGGGTGCGGAGAGGACCTCGGTGCTCCGGGGCGCCCGCAGGGAGAACACCATCCACGGATTTGGCTGTCCCGCTGCACGAGGGGCGAGGGGGGGGGGGGGGGACACAGGGCTCTCAGCTGGTCATAGCGCTCCCTGTGGCGGTGCGCTTATCCAGTGGTTCAGGTCCGTCTGGTTCTCTACTCGTACTGTAAAACTGAGGCATACAAGATACAAAGAGACACAGAAAGTCAGTCATGGTGATATCAACTTTCTCTCCTGCCAAACCTACATGTTTGTTGCGCTGAGGTAAACACCACCCACCAACCCTTCCGCGCGCACACTCACACAAACACACGACCCTAGACAGGCCAGAAGGGTGCTGCGACACATATTTGTCAGAGAACATGACATGGCAGAAATCCGACACCGTTGACACTCTTTCCATCCCGGCCGTCTTCATTCCGACAGGACGAAAGCGAGCAGGGCAAAACCCCAGAAGAGCAGCTCGGAATGACGGACACATGACATGCGTGCACATGACATGACAGAGGCATGTCAGCATCCCCGTAACGCGCAGCGTCAGTTGCACGCACATCTTCAGCCGCCGTGCACCAGACTCCACAAAGCCTGTTTGGTAGCATAGAAGCCTTCTCTGAGCAGGCATGTCACCTCCAGCACAGAAGCAGCCCCGGGGCAGGACCAGCCGGGGCATCTGAAGGGATTCCGTGTATATCTGCTGTCTGGGTTGAGGCAGCGTGGGGGGGGGGAATCCCCCCGAGCTCAGCCACACTCCTGATAATACAACAGAAAGAGGCGTGTAGCTCCAACAGCTCTCTGGAGCTGAGGCCCGCCGGCTCCTCCCCCATCAGCACACGCCTGAACCCTTGGACTGACACTTGGGGCCACAGAGCTGAGACTGAAGGACTGCCTGGGAGCGAGCGGCACTCTCTGGTAGCACACAGAGGTATGGAGCCACACAGCGGGTCAGAGCGGATACCTTTCTCACGCTCACGGTGGAGATATTGTCTGAAATGTATTCGTGTGTTCAAATGCTCAAAAGGCCACTATAAAAAGCTGGTAATCATTTTTGATGGTTTCAAAAATAAAGGTCCAGTGTAATATGTTTACTTCATGTTGGTCACAAAAGAAGAAAATCCACTTCAAAAACATGCAACTTTTTCCATTCTACCAAAAATATGTATCCTTGAGAGAATCCTGAAAATATGAGTTTCGTGCTGAAATATTATGAGAATAATATAATAGCTGGCCTCAGCTTGTGGGGTATAGTTGATCTTACTTCAACAAATACTTATTAAGGACTCAGTGGTGAAGCCTCTGTGTGTGTGTGTGTACTGAGAGGTAGCAATCATTACTCTAATGAAAGAAAACATCCCTCCTCCAACACCCCCCACCCACATCAACAGATGACACACAAACCTCCACACGCTGCTCACGCTCGACTGCGCCGCCAAACCGCCACCAGTTTTAAACAGAAGAGCAATTATTCACTTCCAGGTCAATTCTGAGGGAAGTTCCGTCAGAAACGTTGTGCTGAACGTCCGGCTCTTCCGTAGCGTCTGGGTCACCCAGGCGGTGTGGATCAGAGGTTCTGGAGGAGACGGGACGGAGGTCTGCAGTGTGTGTGCGTGTGTGAGGTCGGGATCCCACTGTCCGAGCTGAGCGCACGCACACACACACACACATACACACACACACACACACACACACACACACACACGGGTACACAGCACCACCCACTCAGGTGTCCCGCTCTGCTAGAGGTGGTGTGAGGTGGAGGTCAACCACTTTACAGACCCACTGGGTTGGTGAGGAGACCCGTAAACGTGGCCGCGAGCTGCCACTAAATCGGTGAGAGGGGCGGGTACCGCCCATCAACCCTGCGTGTAACTGCGTAGCCTGTCAGGCCTTCAGGAGCCTGCTGGGCTGTTGTAGAGCTGCATGTCTGGTTGTGGTGGCTATCTGATCTCTGCCACTGTGTACTGGCCTTGAGGGGTGTGGACAGCGTGGGGTGTGGACAGCGTGGGGTGTGGATGGCGAGGGTTAAAGCCTGCGGTTAAAACCTCCCTTTTCAAATGTAAAAAGGCCTTCAACAGAATTTATTAAGCTATTCATCACTTTAATAGCGTCTCTTCCCAAAGTTCTCAAAATCTCTTCTGCTAAGACAAATTAGTTAATTTAATTTTAATTCTCTCTAAATCTAGCTAGCTCTATTAACAGTAAAGTATCTCCCCCTAATGACACACCGGAGCAACGAGCGTTGCCATTTTGTTTCTCTGCCTGATCGTGTGCAGCGTCTCAGAAAGAAGAGGGATGGCGTCACGTCATCCTCGGACCTGCAGGCCGAGAGCCCACAGAAGCACTTTATGCCCCAGTCCATCATAAAGCACAATGTTGGACAGCCCTCGTGATGGCGACGTGGACGCCGTGACGCTCAGGGTCGGCAGGACAGGCTGACGGAGCGCGTACGCCACGCCTGCACCGCTTCACAACAGGTTTCCACTCGCACGCCGGATTTCTTGCCGCTGTGGCTGAACCCGTCATCGCAGAGCGTCAGCGTACTGCCAGAGAGACACTTCAGACTCCATTTTGTGGTCGTCGTTAGTCCTGGCGGATCAGGGCTGTTTATGCTTGAATGGTAAGAGGAGATGTTTTCTAACGCAGCTGAACGACAGTCAGACCGGGCTGCCGTGGCGGAGGGCGCCGTGCCGGGGAACGTGAGGAGTCAGTAGTGGAGAGCACGTGCGCTGCTCCAGCGCTTGGGTGTAGGTGTGGGTGTGGGTGTAGGTGTAGGCCCTGGGGGACGCTCGCTGCAGACGGGGCTCACGCGGCAGCTGGGCTATTTTGAGACAGACGCAGGGCAGGAAGTGAGGTGTGCGCCCGCAATCCACACCACGCCTGTCTGACACCGAGCAGCACAACTGCACATTATTCTCTCGCTTTCTCTCTCAAGCTGTGTGTGTGTGTGTGTGTGTGTGTGTGTGTGAGACAGCGACAGAGAGAATGTCTTTCTAAGACCTGCTCCCCACCCCCAATAAATTTATGTTTAAGATTTTTGGCAAAGGTTATTTCTAAGACCATCGTTATAGAAAACATGGTTGTAAAGGAGCAAAAACTCAACAAACAATATTTATGAACATGTTTATTTATTACTTTTTCCCCCCATAAACCAAACTGCTTTGTAGTCCTCAAACGGACCTGAGAATGCCTCACATGAAAGTGACCATGTTTAAAACAGATTTAGTACAGAATCTCTGAACCATCCAGGTCACTAGGTGTCAGTACAATGGCTGTATCAATGCGAAGAAGAATCATTGGAAAAGTCCCTTACTTTAATGACATACCTAAACCTTTGACATTTCATAAAAAAGGTTTAAAATTTTAGCCACTACTTATATTCATTAATTGCCTCTTAAATAAACTTCAAAATGTGGCAATTTCAAATACAAATTCAAACTGTTACAATCTTTCTTTCCACTATATAACCAGCTGTAATCCAATTTAAAACTATTTAACTGTCTAAGTGATATGAAGGACTGGCAGCATAATTGCAGAGTGTAGGAAAATACTCTTTAGGGGAAGAATGGCCAGAGCATTTTAAAAGGCTGAAGCTAACAGGACTGAATGTTTAGCTTGTGTTTCAGAGACCTGAGGAGCTCTGGGCATCTACTACTCCTGTAGGGTGATCTGACTTTCTGACAAGCAGGACTAATGTCACTACAAACCATTTAATCAATAGATGTTGTTTAGAAGATGTTAGAATTAATGCTGTTTAAAAGGCGTTAAAATGAATATTGTTTATTGGTAGGCGTGTCCACTTCCAAAAGCCCTTTGCTTCAATGCATCATTTATCGGTCAAGTTTTCTTGTCAACAGCAAGAACTTGAGATTTCACAATCGATCGCCAATAAAGCAAATGTATTTTTAAAAAAGGTCACACAACCCACAACACTCAACCCCCCCACAACACTCAACCCCCCCACAACACTCAACCCCCTAGTTAATATCAGAAACATATAGGAAAACTTCACTTTTTTTTGCAACCTGTTGTTGCCAACAGGTTTTTAGAGAGTGCCGCTGATGCTAAAGTTGCTCCACCTGTTTGTTGCTTGGGTAACAGCCCAGTCCCATGACATCAGGGCAGCCTCACCCTGCCCATCGCGCCCAGCCCTGGACCACCTGTCAAGGGGGTGGGCGGCGTCTCGGAGCCCAAGCGTCTGGCGAAGCGATGGCCGCGACACATCGGCCATCGCCATTGGTTAGCTTCCATCAGACGACCAATCGAAACAAGCGGGCGCTTGGTAATTGCAGTCTTGGGGCCATTTTTTGGCTGCCGCAGCTCGCGTGCTGCCTGGCCAAGTTCGGAGGGAACACAAAGGAGCGCGAGCGTGCAACGGTGCCACCGCCGCCGAGCAAGTCCAACTGTCGAACGAGACTGCACACAGCCTAGCAGGTTCACCCACTGAATCTGTCCGATTTCACACCTCGCCTTGTAATTCATTACTGCTCCGCTCCAAGATGCAGCCAAGCAGCATAACAGGCACTACAAAAGCTCCAGAGACATTAATAATCAGTTCCTAAACCGCGCTGCCTCCAGGCGCCAAAACGCTACTTTCCAATGATCCGCACATCCGGCCCTGTCATTAGGTGCCACGACAGTCAGGCCCGTCACCGTTCCGGGACCACTGTAAACAGCTTTAACAGACTCCATCTACTGCGCTGCACACGCACAGGGCACGAGCCTCGCACCCCTTCGCACTCTCTCTTCCTCCCTAGCCCAGATAGGGCAGAAAACAATCTGGCAAGCACCGCGAATCGGCCGGCACTGTTAATTATGTGCCCTGAGGAGTAGAATTGATTAACAAGGGCCTCAAAACTGATGTAAATTGTTATTCAGGGCCTATAAAAAGCATGGACCTGTAGGAAGCCATGCGGTAGCTCTCACAAGGCTGGGCTATTATTCAGGACCTACACTACCCTCTGTGCCAAGTTCTTGGAAGGCTGCGTTGACCTTCCTGTGCGGCATGGAATTCTAAGGGCTGGACCTTGGAAACTGGAATGTGGACGGGCTCACTTCCGACATGCTCTGATTACAGGGTGGATTTATACGGCTACACAGGAATCTGCTAGGCAGTGTGCTACCTGTTTTCATTAAGTGTTGTGAAACATGAATGCCGATCCAAGATCGTACCTTAACCTTTAATGTCAAAATAAAGACCGCATTCCAGGAACAGCAAAACAAGTTTCAGGTCGATTCTCATCTATAAATGTACATATGATTTAACAAGTGAGGCTCAAAGTGTATATAGTGTTTGACAGGGGTAGTGCATATCAGACCAGGAGGGCCTACGCCGAACGCTACAACGCATTTACTGCTGCACAGAATACGCTATAATACGCGCGCGGCTGTCGACTATCAAACAAAGTTATAAACACTTAACAGGGAAACTCCTCCAGGTGTTTATTAAAAAATACCTTTAATCGGCGTCGCCCCCCTTTCCCACACCCAATAAAGAAAAAATATTTCCGGTTTGAAACCATATAAAAATCTTGTTACTAGTTCATTCACAAAAAAAAAACGAGTGCACGTCCAGCTCAAGCGGGTGTAATGCACCGAGTAATCTGCTCGCAGCACTTTAAAATAAGTCAAGAAGCGCACGTCAATAAACTGTTGACATCAATACAAGAGCGTGATACGCCTGGCACACCTCTTGTGCAAAAACTGTCCAAAGTAGAGGCCGAATGGTCGTCTACATCGCTCAAGACGAACGGCTGATAATGCAGGCTGTCGTACAATTGGGGAAAAAACCCGCACAAGCCTCACTTTAACAACAAAAAAAACCCTTATAGTTCGCCAAATCAACATCCTGATAAACCCGATCACGGACGAAAACAAGACGACTCAGTCAAGTTTTGGTGGAGTCGATTCAGAAAACGAAAACGTGCTACAACTTAACCGCTGGGGAGAGGGAGCGTTACGCCGCGATCCAAACATAACCAGCGAAGCACACAGACATTGTTATGATCGTTTCATCTCGTCCTGGCCACTCACAAGTTTCCTCTCCTTCCAGCACGCAGAGCATTCAAACGGCAGCGATCGGGAGTAAAGCGTCGCTCTCACCTATTTGCGTCCAGATGCGTCCGCCGCGCCACTGTAAACGCAGTGGACTTAATTCCCCGTTGGAGTGCGCCAGCGAAAAGATTCACTCACGGACAGATTCCGCCATACTGGATTTTGGCAAACGGATCACGTGTCGCGTCCCCACATTTCCTCCAGAGGCGGGCTTAGAGAGCCCACGGCAGAAAGTTCTCTAAAATACTAGTTTAAAGGTAACATGAGCGTGGTTGATCAGGCGCAGGACCGGGGGTGTTGCAGTGCACTCAGTGGAATAAAAGAGATTTAAATTGCGTTGTAGCTCAGGCTGCCGAATTGTGTTTGTTTAAGAGCAAAATGAGCGCTCGTCAAAAAACGAATGTACACAGCATAAGGGCAGCTAATGTTTTAAACACAGATTTAGATTTCATGTAGGCTTTTCATAAATGATCTATGGACATTCTTTTGAAATTCAACTCGTTTAAAAATAAATGAAATCATTAAAATTTTTTATTTTTTTTGCCAAATTTTGTGAAGGTCTCCATCTTACCATCAAAACAGTAATGAGCTGTTAACACATGGACTCCCCCATACCTCTGTAGATGCCCAGTGGTATCTGGACATCAAGACATTATAAAATCCTTTAAATCGTGTAAGTTGTGAGGATGGAGTCTCCATGATCAAGCTTGATTTTCAGCACATAACATAGACGCTCAATCATAATGTAGATATCGGGAATGTGGAGGCCAAGGAAACACCTTTAACTCTTTGTAATAATGTCCTACAAACATTGTAGCCAGACTGCTGCAAGAGTCTGAATACCCTTGGCATGAAGAGGAGTATTTGGTCCACAACAATGTTTGGGTAGGTGGTATGTATAAAAGTGACATGGATATGAATGCCAGGACTCCCTAGGCCTTCACTCCCCCATCTACGCCCCTCACACATCAGTGGGTCTAGAGCACACGTGACCTCACACATCAGTGGGTGTAGAGCACACGTGACCTTGTCACTGGCTCATTGGCTGTCCTTCCTTGGGGCACTTTTGGTGCTAACCCCTGCATCGTGGGAACACACAATAAGACCTGATCTATTGGAGATCCTCTGGAGATCCTCTGACCCCATCGTCTGGCCATCACAGTTTGGTTGGTTCTTGTCAAAGTTGCTCAAATCCAATGCCATTTTTCCGGCTTCCAACACGTCGGCCTTAAGAACGGCGTAGTTATTGTTGTTGGTGTTGTGTTATTATGTGGTATTTTCCTGAAAGTTTTATTTAGCTTTGCCATATATATCTTCTCTTACATATGAAAAAGGTCTTTGAGAGCAGGCAGAATATTTCTCTTTATATATCACATTTTCAGAGAGGTTTTGCTAAACTCTTCTCAATAAATATAATGCCTCTCAAAAATGCATGGGAAGTTCACATTCAGTCATTCATTCATTTGAAAACTTCTTGTTTTGGTTAATTATCAAAGTTAACTTTAAGGTATTATTACTGGTCTATAAATCACTTAATGGTGTAGAACCAACATATCTATCTGATATGCTGAGCAGAACTCTCAGATCATTGCCAGCTCACAGTAAAAACTGAGCATGGAGCAGCAGCATTTAGCTTTATGCTGTTTTTAAATGGAACCAATTCTCAGAAAATATCAGAGCCCCAACACCAGATGCTTTAAAGTGCTGAACTGAAACAGTTCTTATTAGACCAAGCGTACATTTCAGTTTCAGCACTGCACCTTTAGTTCCTTCAGTCCAGTGTCCCTCTTAAATTTCAGAACTACAGGGCACTTTTATTTCTTACTTTATTTTTTTACATTTAATTCGTTCTCTTTTTATTTGGATCTGTACTTGAAATATATTCTATTAAATCATTTGTTTTTAGTTTATCATCTCACTATAAATCAATTGTTTTATTTATCTATGTAGCAACAATTTTTTATTGAAGCACTTTGAAACGCTGCTCGGTATGTATACAGTAATTAACCCTTGCTTTGCCTTACCGAACCTTTGTTTATTTATTTAACTACTTTGTTTATGAAATTTCTGCTTCTTACGTAACTTCATACAAGACACAGGTATTATATTGTTGTTATTATATCTTTATTAATTTATTATTCATTTATGGGTTTGTACTTTTCCCTGGGGCACTCCCAAATTCTCGATTTAGCCGCCATCGCACTGACTGAGTAACAGTAATGATTATCTTGGACCAAATTTAATTACCTTAATTATTCTCGGAGAAGCTCCAATGAAATCATAAATTTACCACTCAATACTGCCAGCATCCAAAACAAAACAAACCCATTATTCCTACAGCAATAAAAAGCCCTAGGAAAGCAGAGCAATTAAAACGAGAGAAAACAAGATGAAGCCTTGTTTTATGGTACATATTTTTTAAGTTGATGTTCTTTTTATGAGTATTCAAAACACTCTTTGGCACAACAGAAACCCTTCCATAGTACGGCAATAGCAGGACTGAGGTCTTGCGTTGCTAAAGTTGCACTGTCTGCTAGTGGAGGCTGCTTGAGGCGTTGGCAGAGGGCAACGGACCACAGTTGCCAGATGGTGCATAACTCCCGCACTAATGGGTCCTGACTGTGGCAGGGCCGTGATTCACATTCATACATTAAGTGAAGATCCTTTCAGTCGGCATGCCGACACACACACGCATGTCACATCTGCATGCGCACACAAGCGCAGATCTGTCGATGTTCACTCTGCAGGCCAGTATGTTCTGGCCAGACATGGCAAGGCTTGTCTGCTCAGTGTGATTCTATTTAAAGCTGTGAAACAGACGGACAGGCTGCTTACAGTTCCGTGCAGAGTTGTAGCCTTTTGCAAGATGCTTGATATTTCCCCACACGTGAGATATCTCAGCAACACGGGAGAAAGAAATAGCACTACACGTCACATTTAGGCTCACCATCGTGTTGATTTCATTCACTAGCAAAAAAAATATCATATTAGACTATTTCAAAAAATGATAAGTCTATATGTTTGAACCTTGTGTTGGGTCTGTCTTTATCCGTTTACGTCGTGCTAATGTATGTGCATGCAGACATGAATGGAGTGTGTGAGGAGGTAACTGGAGGGATCGTGTGGCTCTCTCCAGTGTGAGGGCATGTGAGCTACCTGCACACGCTGCTCCAGGTGCTAATTAGATTACAGTGAATGTAGGATTTTGTTTACATTGTATAATTGAGCCTGTCACTTCTTTGGCTGCACAGAGGGCCTGAAGGACGTGGTTAGCGTTTGTCACTGTAATTAACCAGAGCCATTCTCCTCTCTCAGCTTCAGCAAGAGAGAGTGCATCATCCCCCCCCCCCCAAACACACACACGCCTGAGACACCAATTGTAGGCGAACAGCACAGACAGATGAACCTCTGATCCAGTAAATGTCAGGATGCACGCACATCAGATGGCAAAATGACTTTGAACATCCGAGCACAGTGAGGTCAAAAGAGATGGTGGGTGAAAATCAAATAAATAAAGCATGCACGTTGTGGAATGGCCAGATAAGCGGATAAAGGAGCGTCCGTGCTTCGGCACTTATCTCATCTCAGCAGGGAACTTACTGGAGCTGTTAGGATCCGATTCAGGAAAAGGTTATTGTGTGGTAATTGATGCTCTGCCAGCCCACAGATCAGCTTAAATGGGCAGCATGTAGAATTTTACTTTAAAAGTCTCCTAATGAATGTCACTATATGGCAGTTGTGAACAGCCCAACCACTTTGCGAGAGGCGATCTGAAAGAATTATGAGCAAGGGTGTTTTCATTGTGAATTAAGTCAGAGAACTATTCCCAACCCTAACTCTACTGTTCCTAACTTTTTTAATGGAGTTGTTCCAGTTCCTGTGAATTTTGCAGCCAAGGCCATATTTGTGCTGAGTGTGATGTCATGCTCATAAATAAAACCTGCTCATATGATCTGTGAACTACGGGGTTGGTGTTCTTTCCCATCATTCAGACAGGAGGCGAACTTGCATATCACTAGAGGGAGTACATTTTCTGTTCAGCCATGTGACCCAAAGAGAACCAATATGCATCTGACAAGTAAAATATGCAAATCGCTACTCCCATTTGTCAGAATCCTGCATGTCACCCTCTGCTTTGACTGGACAGAAGCAAGTGCCTGAATTGACTACCTCTTGCCAGCTCACTTCATCTCAAGAGAAATTAATCTGGAGAAGGAACATATTCCCACAAGAAGCAGCAAGATTCCCCACTCAATTTATAACAGATTAGCAAGTGGCTTGAGTGGCTTCCTATAATCTGAACACAGCTACAGCGATTCTGCTATGAGTTATAACCCAGACTTGTTTTCCTCTTCCAGAAAGTCGAGGCGCTAATTTGTACAGATTAGCGGCCAGTTTGTGTTCAAAAGCTCTTAAAAGAGTTTTATGTACAGTTTCTTTCAGAGCTATTTGTTACCCTGTCACAACCTTCCCCCGTCCGCACACATCCGCACCCTCGCCGGGGGCCATTCGCTTAATTGTGCTTTTTGTTATTCAGCATTTTCAGTCTGATGCAGGGTGCGGAGATTCTTCTGCTCCCCACCAGGCCCTTCAGTGGCCATGCCAGCCTGACTGATGGCTCCCCCGGGAACTCCCACCACCAGCCATTTTGGTGCGTTGCCCGCGGCCAGCTCCATTGTTTGTGTTTGCTCCACACGTTTGACAACATCGCTCCTGTCTCCCACAGGTTTCTCTTATGTAAGGGGGCCAATTAGCAGACAGATTCCTAACAGGATATAAACAAGCCAGTTCCTGCATTGGGTCGTAGCTTCCAGGAGCCAACGGGGGTCTGACAGTGGAAACAGCTCAGAAGGGCAACAAAAGCGTAATTAAATTTTTTGTTGTTGTTTTTGTTGTTGTTTAGTAAGTTAAGGTCACTTGCTGAATGGTATAATATGTAAAATGCTGTGACACATTGTGTACAATATTTTCAGGCTGGAAAAAAAACCCCATAAGGGATGATACTACCACAGAAGTTTACAGCTATGGAAATTCAGCAATTTGTAGGGTTTTTATAGAAAATTGATGCTTAACCAATATTTCTTTAAATAAAGAAAAAAGATAGATCAAGGTTTATGTTACAGAAATAAACACAACCATTAAAAAATGGATAAATGCTATATTTTGCTATTACAAATTGTGCGGATATTATTTTAACCAAAGACCATTTGAACATGTAGTTAACCCAGGAAATGTTCTGCAAATACACATGTTCAAATGAAATCATTTGGCAATAACATGATAAGAACGTCCAGGCTCTGAAATACAGCTTTGCCAAGAGACACAGAACGTCCTGCTCATTATGACAAGAAGATCAGGTTCTCTAAAGCTCCAAAGAGCCTGTCCTCTGAGACAGAGGTGCTATGAGGAGATACGTTAATAATGAGACATTTGCACACTGAAACCAATGCCATCCAAATTGGGGGAGGTGGGGCTGTGTGTGTGTGTGTGTGTGTGTGTGCGAGCAGGGGGGGGGGGTTTATAGAGGATGCCAAAACACACAGTGTGTGCAGAGAATGGACTGACACATCATTACCATGAAGGGAAGTTTCTTCTGATACCATAATCTAATAGCACCATAACACAATCTAATAACTCCATTATCTAATATTATCTTATTTAATTTTAGTTTAACAGAGGCAAAAGGGGGAGAAAAGCAAGCGTGAGTCCTTGCACATTCTCTTAATCTCATTATCGCTGAGGTGTCGACCCACCTCTGGGGAAAAACACGGTTTAATGCGCCTGTGTGGTACCACACCCAGCTGCCCAGACAGAGAAACCTCCTTCCCTCTGCCCCCTTTACCACACCCCACCTACATGTCCACCTCTCAGCATACCATCTTAACATGTTGAGATCCAGTTTGTAGTTGTTGTGGTCAAAACAGATAGAAAGTTGAGTTTTTCTCACTCTCCAGCTCACAAAAAGGGTTTTCAATTAGTGTAGTCAGTGACACAGATGGCATCTCTTTAGCGCTAATACCTGTGTTTGTGTGCTGGGCTGTGTGACAGGCCGGCGGGTGTCAGACTCCCAGCTCTGCTTGCTGGCTACTGTAATTGGATGAAAGATGACAGGATATGTCCCCAGTTCAGCACCCAGTACATTTAGACACCGTGTGCTACAGGACTGTGAGCCACAAGGGCCACTTTTCCTGCCACAGCTTGTTGAGGAGTGAACCAGGTTTCTGCCACTCCATACACAAGTGACTCCATACACAAGTGAGTCCATACACAAGTGAGTCCATACACAAGTGACTCCATACTCAAGTGACTCCATACACAAGTGACTCCATACACAAGTGACTCCATGTACAAGTGACTCCATACACAAGTGACTCCATACACAAGTGACTCCATATACAAGTGATTCCATACACAAGTGAGTGAGACTGCTTGCAACCTTTTGCCAAGTATTGTGGCACAATTATACCACTGCAGTCCACCACCAGCATCCGCTCCCTCTCTCTCTCTCTCTCTCTCTCTGTCTCTCTCTCTCTCTTTCTCTGCCAGCCATCATCATCTTTTGCAATCACCTTTATGTATTTGTTTTGTGCATGTCCTGCCATACTCATCCGCCAACAGGGCATTCGAGTGGAAAGGAAAAACAGAAACAAACACACATATTAAAGAGATGACAGAGATGCTTCTGTAGGAAAATAATTCCTTGAAGAAAATTTTACACGCACGAACCATTTTTCACTAAGCAAAATCATCCTCAAATGTCCTAAACACATCAGTAAAATCAGGGTTAGAGCAAACCCTAGAGCAAACCCTAGAGCAAGCCCTAGAGCAAACCCTAGAGCAAACCCTAGAGCAAACCCTAGAGCAAGCCCTAGAGCAAACCCCTAGAGCAAACCCTAGAGCAAACCCCTAGAGCAAACCCTAGAGCAAACCCCTAGAGCAAACCCCTAGAGCAAACCCTAGAGCAAACCCCTAGAGCAAACCCTAGAGCAAACCCTAGAGCAAACCCTAGAGCAAACCCCTAGAGCAACCCCTAGAGCAAAACCCCTAGAGCAACCCCTAGAGCAAGCCCTAGAGCAAACCCTAGAGCAACCCCTAGAGCAAACCCCTAGAGCAACCCCTAGAGCAAACCTCAGACTGATCACTTGTCACTATTTCTAAAATGTACAGACAGTGTTTGGCTTCTCCAGTGTGTCTCGGTGGGACAGTGATCCTACAATCCAATCTTATGGCTTTCATATCTGCTCTGCTTCAGTTCACCTCATGTATCCCTTGATTTAGAATACAAAAACAACAAAAGATGTTACGTCATGGGCCTCGAATGCTGAATTAGAGAAACACTACTGAGCAGGAGCCCACACACACACACACACACACACACACACACACACCCACACACACACCCACACACACCATGGTGATTCGCACCGCAATCCCCTGTTCTCTAAAGGACCTACAACGTCTCATCAAGGGTGTTTGGGCACCCGCCCCTCAGGCCCTCGTAAAGCACGGAGCCATTTCTCCCGCACTCCACGAGCTCATCGCTTTTGTCACCCAGAACAATAATGAAACACCCTCTTGCCGCCGACGCAACGCGCCAAGAGATTCATTACACGGAGCCACGGCCCTGATTCTGTGCACATGACACTCGAGCTGGTTTTCAGCCGCAGTGAAAGGAAATCACTATCCTGTCGACGTGTTTGTCAAACATGTAGAGGTGTCCATTAAAACAGGCTTAGCTACTTTTCGCGTCTTTTCGCAGAAGGAGAATGTTCAGAGTGTCGCTGTACAAAGACCTTGCGCTATTTGCATCTACCACCTATTCCGCACAGGAACAGAAGCAACAGGGCTAAGACTCTGAGCACGGCATCTAGTTATTTGTATTCAGTAGCAGGTTTCCTCTCTTCTTCAGTCTCGTGTCCTTTTTTGGGAGGTTGGGGGGGGTGGACATGTGCCATGGTCCAGTTATGTTGCTCTCTAACACAATACCCACAATCCCCCCCTTAATCCAGTGACAACAGCAGCGTTCTGTGGCATCGGGAAGATGAGCTTTTGTGAGAGTAACAGCTTAAATTACATACCTCTCTGGCAACACAACCGAAGCCAGTTGGGGCTAGGGTATCCATAGAAACAGTGGCTTATAATGTGTTATATAACTACTCTTGTGTGTTTAAACCCCCTGGATAAACTGCACAGCGCTGATTTTATGGAGAGGATGTGTTTTATAGGAATGCTTCGGAGTGAGAAAAGAACTACACGTCAAGTGCCAAGTTATACCTTCTGTGCTCCGAACTAAGCTTTCAAAGAGAACCACCAAGAGAAGGCGATGTTCTCTGCATGCGACATCTTAAGCAAGACGTTTTCTTCCCTCCCAGCAGTGTCCAGTGTCCTGTGTCCAGTGTCCTGTGTCCAGTGTCCTGTGTCCTGTGTCCTGCATGGGAAGGCAGAGTCTGTAAAGTGTTTCAGCTCGAAACCTTTGCACCAACTTTGTACAATCTTTGAAATGTATTTCAAACTAAGTAAAAAGAAACCAAACCTTAACCCTTATACTTTTCTGTCTATTGAACGTTTTGATCTACATGCAATGTGAACAGCTATTTGTTTGCATTTTGCATAAAAAAAAAATGTAATTGTATATGACAGAAAAGCACCAAAGTAAGATGATTTGAATAGTAAAACCATCTGGCCTTTAAAGTCCTGGACCTGGACTGGCACGGTGCATGTACATTTATATCGCCATATGTCATTGTTTCATTCACTGAAGTGATGATTCAGTGTCTGGCAGCATCCTGTGATCTGGGTAAGCTAACAGACACAGTGACAGTGGGACCAGGGGCATCACGGCGTGGCCATAAAGACGAAGAGCAGCAGTCTGTGGTCTTTGAGCTGCAGCGGAGGTTTGGTGGAGATGACTGAGAACAAAGAACTATTAATGTGACAACTGGCCTGAACCAGTTTGTCCCTCTGCCTTTTTTAGACTCAGATCTGGGTTTCTTCCAGACGCTGCCATCTGCTAGTCTTTCTTAATGACACAGTTCTGAGCAGCGCGTATCGCCTCTCAATCCTTGCGCTATCATGGCGTGGCGGAATGTGTGGTTTCTGCTGCTGATAAGCAGCAGCGCTTTCATGTGCTGTCAAACCTGCGTGTTTCTCCGTGACCAAGGCCAGAACCAGAACCAGAACCCGAGCAGACGGGGCGGAGTCGCCGGAGACGTGAGGGGAGGAGTCGGCGGTCAGGGGTCGGGCGTAGGGGGCAACCCGGACAGATGGGAGACGTGCAGATCCTGCTTCAGCTGGAAGAACAGTGAGAATGTGAGATGTGTTCAGATGTTAATCTCAGCCCATTCTGGCTGGATTAGGATTATGCGTGAGGTAATCATCAGGAAGTATGTCCCTGCAACTTCAATATTTCCAAACATTCATATTTTGTACAAGCTTAACCTTGACAAAACATGTTTACTACAATCCAGAGATTCTACAAGACATTGCATTCACCATGGTGCATTAACCATTAAACCATTAACAGTAAACTGCACATATTTATATATATACTGTATATTTCCACTATTCACTATTATGCCCTTCTTCACAATGTGCTAAACGCAGATTACTGTGGCCCAGGGCCTTTTTCTTGCCCTGCCCCTCAGTTGCTTCAGAATCTTTTAACAAACGATTCCCCACAGGTTGCTCAAAACGCTGCAGCCAGTTCTCAGCCTGTAAACAGCACTCTTACCAGACCTGTAAGAACAGCACTACCCTACAAGCCAACCAGCCTATATCCAGCATCTGATTAAACCCCCATACCACCCCACAAACTGGGAGTATATGTGCAAAAGATCTTACAATTCTGCATAAAGATTTACATATATGGGCACGGATTCGAATATCGATCTGAAATAAAACTCTTTAACACTGCAGAATCTCTATTAGAAGCTCCAAACAACTTTGCATTATACAATGATGAGTGCATGTAAAACAGACATACACATCTCATTGTATTCATCTGCCTGCTGTTCTAGATGTTTCACTGTTCCTGGATCAGTGGTAGCACTGGGAACAAAGTGAATGCTGACTTCTAATTGGTCCACTTGCTTCTAGCTTCAGCCGATTGGTAGTACAAGCACTTTGGCATTATCCTTTCAAAATCCATCCCCCAGACATTGCCTGGTTGTGAAAGAACACAAAATACCTATAACAGCAAACAATACTGTCCAACCCCCTTAGCAGGCAGGACCTGACCAGGCTTCACATTGCTCTTACCAGACAGTGCTGCTAGCACGATACATATCTTAGCTATCCAGCATACACACACTCCTAATTATTGGCCTGCACTGACAGATCGGTTTCCGTGCAGAACATCAACCTTTGATGCTGCAGGTTACTGTTTGGGTACCGCCGGATATTCACGCCATAGGAAAGCAAAGGTTTAGAAGATCCATTGGTAGAAACTGGCACTACTCACTTTTGTAAATGATGATACCCACAACATGAACACAATGCTGTTCGACAAATGCAAGAACATCACATTTGTAGTTGACAGTTTCAGCCAGAGAACTTGGAAAGTTTTTACAATGTTATATATACGTAGCTGGGTATGGTGGCCAGAGAGCGACGATTGTGGTCTGTTTGGAGCGATAGAATTGACCTTGATATTCAATGGGAATTTCACAGAAAGAGAATGTGCAGTTCAATTCACTAAAAACAATTACAGCACTGATTAGAGAAGATAAAATCATTTGCTTTTATTCGATTTCCTGCTTGAGAGATGAAAAGATGAATTTAAAGTATTCACCTTATTTTGAGTTGCAAGGTAAAGCATATTTATTATCTGGGTTGGAGGCTGAGAAATCTGTGAATCGGCTGCGTTTGAAGAACTCAGGCAGATGTCAAGGTGACAAGTGTTTGCTGTACTGGATTCATTTTGTGACCCGATGACCCAAAAACGTTCCTGAGCTACGAGCTCCGTTCTGCGTCCCGCTGGCCTTTATCGCCGCCTGGATTGTATGTTAAATACGGGATTTACAGATGCGGAGAAGTGCTTCAGGGAGAACCTGCTGTTTTTAAACAGAGAGAGCGCCTGACCTCTCCAGAACCTGAGATTCCATCTCAGAGAGATCAGCTCTTGGGAGCGTATTGGAGCATTAGCTGAGCATAACCACGTGCACTCATTTTGCGTTCAAGTAAGCGCGTTAGAAAGACAGAAAGGACAAAGACATGCAGGATTCGCGGCGCGGAGAAATACCTGAGATAGCGGAGAGGATGGTCCTCACATCACACTCGGCTCACAATCAAAGGCGGATGAAAGGATTTGACGACACATACGCACACGTAGCAATGCTGGACAACATTCAGGCTGATTCAAAACCAGTTCGTTTCCAGCTAGAATGGCGTGGCGTCTAATGGGAGTTGCAGGTGGACACAAGCTAGTCGTGTATAACCAGAGCAGACAGAAGGCTTTAGGACACCGCATGCAAAATTTGACAAATCCATGCAGCAAGAAGTAATAGTCTTGAACCTGTGGCTGAGGCTAAAAATGGATACAGTAGCGCAATAAGTCCCTGCGGCTATGGGTTATAATTATTGTACCACAGTGCAACATTCTGACACGGGAAGCGGCGCGTCATTGGTTGATGTAGAATACAAAGTGAGAATGCTGCAGTGTGTCACGACGAGGGTGTTGTTACCAGGCAAGGCTGGCCGTGCATGTCCGTTTAGGGCTAAGTGCGTCTGCAGGCATGTCGTGGGCTCTGGGGAGCTGTGTTAGCCAAAGGGAATTGGTCAGCCTGCAAAGCTGGATTAGAGCTGCATTTCTATAGCCAAAAAAGAAAACCCAGTAGTCTAGATCAGTGGTCTCTCTGTGGTGCATGAATCAAATAGGAAAATATTATGAGTGTACAGACTCTAAACCTCTAAATAAGGTACTTAAGAGGAGTCATTACCCTCCTGCCACAGCAGAGGTTCTGTGGAGGTTTTAACCAGCTTATTGTTTTCTGTTGTGGTAAACAATAAAGGGCGGGTGGCTAAAACAGTCAGACTTCAGCATGCTGGACCATAACAGAGCATGAAGCTGAAGGAAGCTGAGCTGAAGCTAAGGCTCCTACCAAAGGCGATGCCCACAAGGTTTAAACGGTGACCCGTTTAACTGCACAACTATTTAGCGGAGCTTGCATCTACCTGGCCCACCAACTTCTAATTCACTTTGAAAGTAGCCGTAGGTCTGATGTGCACGACCCCCTCAGACCACTGACACTCGAGGACACACGCTGTGGGAGTGGAAACCTGACAGAGCCTTTAAACTGGCACAGGCAGTGATCTCACCCACTACTGTGCTAAAGTAGTTCAAGCCAAAGCTGACACTGCCGTGAAGACAGGGAGTCAAGATGAAGTGCTTTCCAGCTGGCTAACATTCTGAGTTGAGAGCACCTCTCTGATCCACTGAGCGGTGGGCAGGCAGAGTGTGAATGCGAGACAATTAGCATGATCTAGAGGATACATTCATACCACACTGGAATTGAAGTGTTCTTCATGAGAATCCACGAGTATATGAATTGGTCAGGTAGGAAAGACCTGCTTAAGAAATCTGCCAAGCGTGGAAGATGAGAGAAGCCTATCGGCACATAAGGCACCCACGTGTTTATAAGAGAAGCCTGGCAGATACCTTGGTCTCCTACGGCACGGCAGGTACTGAGATCTCACCCAGAGGACCCCAGCAAGCCTCAGAGGAGTTCATCAAGGCCTGAAACTGTAATGCAGCATTTCCACGATAGCCACAAAGCAGCATAAATGTACAGTACGCTATTAAGACCACATGAGGCCGAGCAGCTGTTGACCTCTGCTTAGCCGCGCTGGATCACAGAAACACACGTTCACAGGAGAAAACGCCACCCTGCTATTCCTTTTATGCGCTCGACAGACCCTGGTAATAAGTTGGACCTTGCCGTGTGGAGTGATGAGCATAATGATAACCAGCAGGAACAATCACTACGGTTTCTTCAAGGCTGATGTAATAGGCGATGTCCTCCAGGATTGATGAAACACACTTGCTAGGCTCATACGGCTGCTGCTCATGTAACTGGTCTGTTCTATACAAGTCTGCGAAATGATTTCAGCAGCTTTTTAAAAATCAAAGTATCAGACTTTGCCACTGGACTTACATTTCAAAACAATATATCAAGTTTCTTCACAGTCATTTTCCTAATATGCAGCAACACTTACTAAGCATTTGAATTTCAGTGGTGCTACATCACGCTACAATACCGCTGGTTGTCCAGGAGGGCGGTGCCGTTTCATGATCCTGTTATATCATTTGATGCACTCAAGGGAGCGACACACAGCCTTCCTAGCTGAACAGCTAGTCTGGCTTTGGGGCACATTTCTCCGCTGTGCAGTGTTGGTTCCCTCTGTGAGGAGATCAGGCAGACTGCTGCATTATAAAGGCAATAACAATGCTTAAGGTGTGGCAAAGGTATCATGGGAAAGGTTGATAAGTGGGTCCAATTGTTGCTTGTTACTACTTTATAGCAACTCGGGTTTAAATGTGGTCGACGTTTGCCAACATAAGTGGGACTATTGTTAACGTGTTCGAAGGAGCATTTGGTGAGCCTTCAAAGGGCATGTGTAGAGGAAGCTGTTCCATGTTGTTTAATTGAGGAAATCCACTTAAAGCAGTTGTGCGTCTTGAATGTCTTCTCCTCTGACTTGCATTGGTCTGCATTACTTGTATTCAGGGAACCTATGAGCAGGCTTCACGCAGCCTGAGTAAGGTTGATACAGAGATACAGTAATGCTGTGGTCATCATTGACCATTTATGAGACAGAGAAGAAGTTTGTCATGATTCTGATGCCATATTTTGCTCTCCTTTAAGAATACCAACACAGGAAAACAGAAGCTTTCTCGTTCCAGACCTGCCAGCTAATTAAGCCCCTCGTGCATGAGGGAAATGCCAAGCTTTTAGTGTTGCGATGAAATGTGGTGGCGTTTGTGGACAGCAGATACCCATGTTCCCTACCACACCCACCTGAATTTCAGCTACAGTGCTCGTAGTGTGGCATGCCGTCATGAGTGTCATGACATCCTAAATAATGCATCACAGCACACACAGAATGCTTTACAGCAAACTCGACTTCCAGTTGTCATGTAACAACTAACATTATTTCTATTGTCTGTTAATTATGGTTGACAATAGCAAATTATGATTGATAATAGCAAATTATTAGAAGAAGAGTAACAATAGCGTTTCATATAATGTTGTGTTGTTACGTGACGACTGGAAGTTGAGTTTGCTGTAGAATATATATTTATATCACTAACACTTGATATTGTTTCAGTAACTCCCAGAAATATAATATCCACAATGTAAGCGATGCTATTAAGGCTGAAGCTGAGGCTGTTACCCACATCCCTCTATGGGAGGAGACACTCTGGCTTCATGCCCTGGTAGTGCTGGCAGTGTTGAGGCACGGCTCATGCCATTAGCACACCTTACGGGAACACTCCCGTGGGATTTTACCACAATGTGAGGAGGAACCGATGCACGGGGCAGTCGGATCCAAGAATGCACCCCAATGTCCTCAAACGTCAAGCTGTAAAACCATCGTTAAACACACCTATGAAATACAAAGTCATTTGCGCACACATATGACATCTGAGATGAAGACAGCAAAGATCAGCGAGGAAGCCATTTGCTCTTTCTTTGTCTGTACTGATCCTCAGACGCATGGTGATCTGCCTCCGAGACTTCTAATAACCGCCTCCAGTGAAAGGAAGTTGCTTGTTAGACTTAATCATCTAACATCTGCATTAGAACGTGCGTGGGGCGGATGGAGGGTGATATTTATGGGTGGAGCAGAGGCATTAGAACGTGCGTGGGGAGGATGGAGGGTGATATTTACGGGTGGAGCAGAGGCATTAGAACGTGCGTGGGGAGGATGGAGGGTGATATTTACGGGTGGAGCGGAGGCATTAGAACGTGCGTGGGGAGGATGGAGGGTGATATTTACGGGTGGAGCGGAGGCATTAGAACGTGCGTGGGGAGGATGGAGGGTGATATTTACGGGTGGAGCAGAGGCATTAGAACGTGCGTTGGGCATGGGGGTTTAAACAGAATGTCCGTTTACATAATGCATGACTATATAAGGAACCATATACTGTAAAAGCTGCAAAATAAGTTAAAGTAGATGTAATTCTGAGGACTCTTCTTTTGTCGATATCCGATTAATGCTTGTTTACCACAATATTATGCATCTCTGCTAAAATCCATAGCAGGTTATTACTCACACCTGGGATATAATTACCTCCAGTCAAATCAATTCCCCTTTTGAAATTCAACCATCAGAGAGCAGCTATGTAAACTGCCTGTTATAGTTTTGATAGATATTTAATTAAACTTTCCGTTAATCTGTAGTCAGCACAACCAAAACCCAAAGATTCTGAACTAGAATGACATAGCATTTTATTAGCTCTTAAACCGAAAGTGTTTTAAATGTGTTTTATTTATTTAAGGGGCACAAAGACTTTTACATGAGAAAGCGAATAAGTCATCTGAGCGTGATACAGATGTCAATGGCACTTTACCACTTATTAGAAGATTTCTGACAGAATATTGTCATCACTCAACCTTGTCAGACACTCCAAACAGCTAAAGCGGTCTCACTCTAAACTGACTTTGACATAACGCAAATGCGATTCACTTGGATAGTGACAAACATGAAGGAGGGCTGACACTTCTGACAGCTAAATTACAGCGTGGCAAGTTGCTCTGAATGTGCCTCGTGTGACATCAATCTTAGTCCAGAAATAACAAGCTGCAGCCCTCCTTATTAAGGCGAGCGAGCAGGCAGCCGTGGAGGAGCTTGTGAGCGGTTCTGGGGGAACGTAAGAGGGGGGGGGGGAGCCAGTGCAGTAGCAGGGGACGAGAGGCAGGTGCTGAGTCATTTTTAGCAAATCAGCCCCTAATTGTGAGCAAAACGGCAGCAGTTGACACACCAGCAACAGGCTGTCACCGGGTAAGGGGGGAAAAGCCTCTTGTTTGTGCCAGAGTTGGACAGATAGTGACAGAAAATTATTCTTTTGAAGCATCTCGCAGTTTTTTCCCCACTGTTTGCTTTACCTCTCTTAGTTATTAAACGCGCTGTACTGGGCGGGTTGAGACTCCATAGACAGGGCAGGAGGTTGGATGAGATGGGGCCTTCCTCCGCTCCTCAGGCCCCAAACACAAACACACACACACCACCACACTGTAACTGGAGAGCTGCAAGAGAAGCAAGGATCGCAATTTTTTTCTCTACACGTGGCACGGATCTGATTTTTTTTCCCTATGCGATTTAAACGCAGACACAAAACAACCAATCACATCTTTTTTCCAATCACATCTGGGTCACTTTCATACGAGGTCTCAGGTCATATATATATATATATATATATATATATATATATATATATATATATATATATATAGCTCTGTAACCCCAGTCTCAGCAGTCAGAGGGTTTTGTGTTGGTTTTCCTTTTCCACACCCACACATCATCGTGCACAGATGGGCAAGCAACAGCTCTGGCTTGGGCGGCCTGGACGTTTGCCACATCTTCACCTTAAACTCAAACTCAGCCAATGAACTCATGTCCTGATTCTTATTATTCCTATTTTTTATGACGATGTCACATCAGTGTTTTTGGAAACATGCCCATTCATGTACACAAAGATGATACATATATACATATATATATATATATAGATATGGATCACTTACAAATATGAACAGCCAGGGCAAAACATTAGATGAAACTGACCTTGTAAATGTGATCACAGCCTCCGAGAGCATGTAGCATGATGCAAAACACAACATCCCAAACTATTTGAGAACTCTTTGAGAAGCATGTAGGTCTAAAGGTCAATTGCTTGAGCAAGTTTTATCTAACAGCTCGATCTTCCCAAGCAGACTTTCCACCTGGATTCCTACAGGCACTACACCCTGCGGTAGTGCAGACTACAATTTTCTCCATAATGGCTCTTTCCCCAGACCCTGTTTGTTTGTCAAACGCAGGAGAATACGATGCTCTCTAGCAGAACACTCCACAATTCCTTTCGATTTGCAGAGACATGCCTTCATTACAGCGCAGACATCTCTGCAGCACAACAGCTGCCCGTCCCTGAAGGGAAGGAACCCTGGCAGCTAGCGCCACAGCGGAATACGTAACAGACCATAACACAATCACAGAGCTTCTTCATACTCAACATCTCTAATGAAACGGGGAGACGCACATCAAGACTCATCGTGGACATTAGACACGTACAGGAGAATTCGCAGTCTTCTCCAGCCGTTATGCCGAACCTGCATGAATATGTATGCCTCACAGTGAGTCTCTACTGAGGGTGTTTTAAATAAAGCTTTCTGACCCCTGGTTCTTTTTTAGGTCATAGTGAAATTTAAATATTTTCATAGATTCACAGAATACTATGTCTTGATATTTAAGAGTAAAATGTCTTTGCCAAAATAAATTAAAAACAGAACTCACATTTTCCAATTAGCTAAGTGAAATAAAATATTATTTGTATATTTAGATATTAATATAAAGCCTGAAATTATGACACTTGTCAAATATACATATGTAATATTTGGGTTAATATGTAATGTGTGGGTTAGGGTAATATCTGTCAGATTAAGACAAAGAGACATCCTGACTATACAGATTAGACATATCTTCTTATCATAGAGATTTTTCCCCCGACAAAATGCCTTCACTGCTTTCACCTCATACCTCTCCCAGCCAGGGAAACACTGCTTGACTTTGCATTATCTTGGTCTCAGTGACCAAGCAGGGCACTTAAGAGAAGTCAAATGTCGTGCCCTTTGATGTAAACTTTGGAATGAGGAAAGCCTTGTAGGTTCTGAAGATAGGTCTGGAGACTGCCTTCATGAGAAGATAACAGGGCTGTGTGTTCACGTGGAGGGTGCAGAGCATCATGGGACAAACCAGGTGGTACATATGTAGCGCACAAGAGGCAGAATCAGCCAGAGTGTCACAAATAAACCTCTTTAAGGATGTTTAGAGACAAAGTTATGAAAACATGCTTAAACAGACAAAGGCCCCAGGACCTCTGAGGGTTAATGGATTCTCTCACCAATGGGTGACTTGCCAATAAAACTGTGTGGGATATGAAGAACAAAAACACAGAATATGATGTGTAAGGCATATCGTCTGTAAATCCACAAACTGTCTAGTCTTTTATCTTTCGGTAACTGTTGATGGGTACCACAGAACTCCAGCAAAGCAGTCGAAGCCTGCAGTTCAAACTATAGCTCCTGCGGACGTCTGCAGACGTGGGGGAGCTGGAGTGCAGCCGTGAGCTTGTCTTTCGCCTAAAGTGCACCTTTCCACTTTAATTGCCTCAATCATTTGAGCTCAACAAGGACTGGAGGCCTGGGCAGAGTATGAAGCCTTGGGGGGGGGGTGTATAAATAGCTCTTACGTCTGTGTCCATTACTGAAGTGAAATCAACACAGAACAAAAAAAAAACACACAAACAGCAGCTTGCTTGAAATAATTTGATACTCATCCATTTCCCCACAATGGTAAGATCAATTTACCCCAAATCACATCATCTCAATTAGAACGGAAAAGCCTAAAATGCTACAACTGCAGTTTCAGCAACTTAGGAAGCTAAATAAATAAACAAAGTGTCATTTCCAAACCAGCGTGTACACAGCTTAGAACTCATGAAGATGGGAAATATGTGATAACACTGGACTATTGCAAGACCAGCTAAATCCCAGTGACAAGCCTCTAGGAGATTATCTCACTTCTCGTGAATATTGCTTGCCAAACCTTAAACTTTTTATTAAGCCTACTGAATGTTCTTTCCCATAATTACATATTCTAAATGTCAATAAATGTCGGAGTTAAAGGTGTTAGCATGTTCAGCTCGGTGCAGGCGGTTCTTCTGCTCTCCAGGTCTTTATCAGGACACAGATGCAGGAAGTCTCCTAAGAGCTTCCTGTGTGAAGTGTCCCCCACCCTATAGCCACTCACACTCTTGGCTGCAAGGTTAGTGCTCGAAATATGAAACACAACCACTGACTCAAGATCAGGACTAGAGCTGCCATAGAGGGTTCACATATCCAGTACTGCCAACTAGTGCAGTATCCCTCATTGGGCTGCATACATGTGCAAAACATTAAAGCACCAATCAGAATCACTGGCCTTTAGCATTTCATGGTATGTCATGGGGTGCTATACAGCAACTGTCCAGGCCAAAGCCCTTTCTGACAGAAATGTTCACAAAAACGACTCTCCCACAACCCAAAGAAACCCATGTGCTTATGTGAGGTCCCCACAGATAACATGGTGGATATATTAACAGTACTGTGGGGTGACAGTTGTACATTAAGGTTTTTTCTTTATCTTAGGATTAACTGGAGTCAAGATAAATGTGGTTATGTAACACCTGAGATCTGGTAGGACCCCTCCCCCTCTAGCCACACTAAGCCATAAATCACCTGCCACACTTAACCATAAATAACATTCTCAACAACTCACTGATGTTAAACTCCCAAAGCAATTATCAGTGTAAACGCAATACATCTTGGTTTGAGTATGAATACACCATTTCTTTGCAAACACTGCATTGAAATCATTTTTTTATTTTAAAAATAACTCTTCAGTTAGTGAAATCTTCATTGCTATTTGTTGTTCTCATGTAAAGGATATAGCTATTTCATCTTTAAAACATTACATCAATCAGGATGTCCTAGCAAAGTAATCAGTCAGTAATGTAAATTGACCTTTTTAAATGACTATGCACAATGTCAAAGACTCAAGAAATGAGTCTGGCCTTCCGTTATGGAGTGCCATTCATCCTTCTGAATGTGACACAGGTCCGTTAACGTTTCTCTGATGATTACGAGTGAGAGAGATTAGGTCAGTAAAGATGAAATGTCTTTTTATTTAGATCACAAGTCAACTGAGTGCTTCCATAACAGGAACGCTTTACAATATCGCCTGAATGCTGCAGTTTAATGGAATGAGTGTGCTCCATGCTCTGGTGGAAGACCTGTCAAAGCAGACAGGTCTACCCATGGAGCGTAACAACTAGTTTTGTATGGCAACCAGGCATTTACAGAACACCCCACACTTCTAGGTCTCTTGTCAAGTCTTGGTGCCCACGCCAGTCAACAGAGGGTCGTTAAAATAAATCCCGAAAACAGAGGATCAAAAACAGGCAGGACTACAGAACGGCAGGTCGGCAAAGCCAAGAACGAATCACAGGAAGTGCCACGATACGAACTGCTGCTGAGGCGGCACAGGGGTGAACTGTAACGCCACACCTTCACTTTCTCCAGCCTACATGCTCAGACCATCAAACCAAACCAAACAGGATATCAGCCATCCCTCTACACACCAGCGAAACGTGGTGACGTAAAACGCGATTCCCATAATTGCTCTTCTCTGCTCGGGGCATTTAGTGGCGCGTGTGGGTGACCTTCTCTCTTCTCCTCTAATGTGGCAACACACCACCCTAACGAGACCGTAAAACTTTACACAACACCGCACTCACCAATCGAGATTCTTCCATCGCAGGTTGCTATGGGCACCAGACACAACAGCTCCCTAGCTACAGGCCTGAAAGTCCCAGCTGTTTTGAACAAAAACAAATGTTATTCTAAGCTATTTTCACCCAGATGTCAGTTTTGCATAGCGAAATTGTTTCTACTTTCCCAAAATGCATCACCCATCAAGTTCCAGCAGTGATTGGCTCTGTGCTAGATGAATGGGGACTTTGTATAGCCAAGGGCAAGGAACTGACGTCTCGCAGTGACAGGACTGATGTATACCATCTACAGAAATTCACATAAGTTAGGCGGTGAAGGAGTTTTCCTACATAAATGTTATTCCATGTAATTGATGCTTTAGTATAGTGGTAATCAGAGATCATCTATAATTCATCCAGAGATCTACAGACCTGCTCCGCAAGGCAAGCGCAGCAAGAGTGTGGGTGATGATGGCTTCTCGGAGAATGTAGGAAATCCAGCCAGAAAAACGATGGCACGAATGCAACCCACAGACAAGTGTTCTTTAATACGGCTCCTAAACGGATGAGACCAGGGGAGGTTTAGACATTAGGCAGAAGCCACAAAGCGCCACTGTAAAATAACAATTTGCAACATGACACAGCTGTTCCTTTGCAAAGGGCTCTGGAACCAATAATGCACAAAGGGCTAATCTTCAAATGCTGCCACCTTTTCCATATGACTGAAGTCATTACAGCTTCCAAATCTCCTCCCAGGTCCTCTGAGAAGAGCTGCTGGTTTTGTGGAGGGCTCCCCACACACAGCCGCACGCTGGCCCGGGGTCTCGGCCAGTACGGGCTCCAACTGGCAGCGCTGGTGCTGTATCACGTTCAGATTGTTGAAGTGAACAATCTCCCTCCGGTCCAGACCTCCGTTTTCCGCCCCAGACCGTTTGTGTACAACGGCGCTTTCGTACTCTTGCGTTTCAGCTCCTGTGGTCGGGGATGGGTGGGGGAATCGGGGGGGGGGTATATGTCAGCTATCTAGCGAAGAGAGAAAAACACGCCTTATGAAGAGCATCTCATCTAAAACTCTCCTCCACAGCTGCGAGTGCTAATGGACACGAGAGGCGAATTCTACCAGGAGAGTTAGCCGAGAAGAGTAACTCTATTTAAATGTTTACCTTAGAACTCCTTCCACACAGGGATTTGTTTTAGTTTGGTATTGCACCACGCCAGCCAGCCTCCATAGACAGCATGTGCCCCAGAGGGGGTCGTTTTTCTGGAGCTGGGACCTTATTGACGTCAACGCTGCCCAGGTAACACCGCTGCTACCCAGGCCTGTGCTGTTAGCGTGCTGCATGGTTTGACCCGGTCTCCTGGAGCACAGCACGGCGCTGTCCGCGGGGTGGGGGGGGGGGGGGGCTCGCTGACGATGCTCGCCGAGATCTGATTTCGGTGGTCTAAGATTAGCCTGCGTACACACAGGAAGAGAGCCCATCTCTGCAAGCAGGGCAGTGGCAAACAGCTAGGTGGGAAGAAGAATCCTGGTGCATATTTATTATTGTGCTCTCGCATTCTCGGGCATGAAGACGTACGTGCTGTGACTGTACAATCAGTTATGAAGCCCTTCCATTCTGGCCCACAGAGAATAGCACTGCAATTTGTGCTAAACTATTTTTAAGCACTAATTTATTTAATTGATTCTGAGAATAGATCAGATCAGACATTTTCATCCACCGGGCTTCACACATGATCTTAAAAAACTCTCTTGCAATGTCACAGATGGAACAAAGCAGTGAATGGTAATGTGTTTTTACTTCGCTGTTTTAATAATGTACAGGAGCATAATATAAACGATCCATTCTGTGTCATGATGCACCAAAGAAAAGATCAATTATGTCAATAATTACATAAAGACAAGAAACACAAGAGGAAATGTATTTTTCTAAATGTAGTGTTACATTCAAGTGTCTGTGCTATTGATAGGAGAGGGATTATGGAAGAGAGAGATTAATTAGAAGTTCTAACTCTAGAACCCGCAGTTCTAACTCTAGAACCTTGGATATATGGAATCACTACTGGTCCTAAATCTGAGCGCAGAGGGGCGGAGACTCATCACCCAATTAAGGTAAACCAATCACAGTTAACAGTTCACACCACAACGCAGCTAATGGCATCCCAAGAGCCCAGGGCCATGCCAGTCTGATCATTTACAAACAGCTATGAAAACTGAACTGAGATTGCAGTACAAGGCGAAGGCAACGCTGTGGCACACAGGCTATCAGGAGCCACCTGTGGATAATTAATGCACGCCTCCTCTCTAAAAGATCGCTTTGGTGGAGGGAGCGGCTCTACACCACTCAGGCGGAGAGAGAACATTACATTCTTCATCAAGCAGCGGAGTCCTTTTTGTCCAAGACTTCACTTTTACATATATGATTTTCAGAGAGAGTGAGTGTGTGTGTGTGTGTGTGTGTGTGTGTGAGAGAGAGATAGACAGACAGAGGTAGTAAAATTTAACTGTGAGTGTGGAATATTTAAACCAAGGCTGCTCCAGTGATCGTAGGGGGTCTTGGGCCTGTGGCCCCTAAATCGGTGAACTGATCAGATCTCAGGAATGACAACACCAATTTCAGTTCAGAACAGCAGTTCTAAAAGCAGGAAAAACACAAACTCTCAGGACACTGGCAGAGGGTCTGAGGAAAAAATCACCATTCGTCACCCACTGAATGGATGAGACTTTTTATTTAATGTACATACATACTGACACCGGTTGTTCAATTGTATTTTGGAAGCAACTTTATATGGGGACCTGCTGCCACCTAGTGGACATCGAGTGAAACGTGCTATTTTATTTCTAACGTTCCTGCTGGAAGAAACCTATGTATGTACTGACATGGTAAACTTTCAGAATCATGCAGATATGAAATGTTAACTGTTCCTCTTTATACACATGTTTCATAACAACGTTCTCTGCAATATTGAGATGTGGGCAAATTTTAAACATTTTGTTTATCTGCACTGTTTCTATGTGGGCCCTGAAACATTCAAATTAAAACCAATATTCACATTATTTCATGAGGACAAAATTGAACTCCCTTCAACAAAAACAAGAACATGCTGTAAAATGTATTAATATATTCAAATATTATTAAATCAATCTAACTTTCTTTTACATTTGTTCAGACATTCAGGGGAAGTGCAAAAAACATTTACGGGTATTCTTAGCATATTTGTATTTATTTGTACTAGGGGCCGTTGCCATTATGGAACTCAATGCGAAAATATAATTTTAATAGATTCCCACAGAGACACTTATGATTACTCAACTCAAGGTGTATTTGTTCGCAATAGTTCTATGTTGTGAAATTTAGGGAGTCTAAACATTTGTAATGGAAATACAGACTATTTAGTTAAAAAAAAACTTCACTCATTTTCACAATTTTGCTTAAATACAGGCCTAATATGGATATTATGATGAAGTCCTCAAATGCAACATATTGTCATCATTCAAGTAAACATTTATTCATTTATTGATATTACTGGCATGTAAGCATTTAGAAGTGATTCATATATACATTTGGAAAAACCAAATTTACTGTGTAGACCACACACTGACAAAGACAAGACTAAGACAAGACTGAGACAAGACTAAGACAAGGACAATATCCTGCCATTAAAACCTGTTCTCAAGGGATAGGTGTTCCACACCGGGCTGCTTTGATTTCTTTTTTGCTCTCGTGACCTTATAGGAGAAGAGTGCAGCTATGAGAACGCCTGTGATGGTGAGAGCAAGGAGGGCATAGAGGGCCACCTCAGCGTCTGGAGCGGACATCTTCAAACCCAGAAAACCCACCACCATGCGTGGAGGAAAAGCTGTAGATGTGGGAGGGACACCAGTTCCTGTCACGGAAAAGCAGACCTCAGAGAAAGACCTCGTAACCTTTTTACATTCTTTGTCTGATTGTTACATGATGTATTTGTTAACGCTCTGTATTATATTGTTTGCAAAAGCTTGCACGGGGTGGGGCGTGTGTGATATTAATGTGACATGTTTCTGAATAAGGCTGTAAACGTTGCAGTGACACATGCGATTACCTTCAGGATCAAGGATTTGACAATCGTGCGGTGCGTCACTCGGGTCCGGGAAGCCGTTGCAGTTGACAATGGAAGCGTAATATGTGGCAGATCGTTTAGGTATGCGTGGTAGAGAAGGATCTGAGCGATTGACGTAGAAGAGGCCAAACTTCTCCGCAAAACCTGTGGCCCACTCCAAATTATCCATCAAAGTCCAGGCTGCATAGCCACGTATATCCACTCCATCAAGCAAATATGCTAAAAGATAAATTTGGCATTTTTAGTGTTATAAAAATGATTATTTTTTTGTCTATGTAGTACATACATCATAGCGCAAATGACCATCTGTAGGCATTGCAAACAGATGTGAAAACCCTGACAGATTAGAATGCTTAAAACCTTCAAAAATGATTTCATCCATGACTAACAGGCTTTCACAAAGTTTATTCACGGTCGTGAAGTAATGTTTGTTATACCTTTCAGAGCCTGATTGATGTACTTTTCATAGTAGTGAATCCTGTGGATGTCATTCAGATTCATGTCTCCTCTTTCAGAGATGCCATTTTCAGTAATATAAATTATAGGGTTTCCATACTCTTCCTTGATAAAGTTCAAGATTGTTCTGAACCAAGGTGGAGTCACCTTCAACCAGCCAGATCCAGAGTCCAGCCATGAACGGTCATGAATGGTTCCCACACCCCTTCATAAGTGCAAGCACATGTAAGTGAAAAGGCTTCACTGGGTTTGTGGCAAACATTAGAAGAATATGATTAGCCACTTACCGGTCTGCGTCATAGTGTTGGAGGTTCTTGTAGTCCATGTTAAAAGCTAAGACAGTGGTGTAATGATTGAACCCAAAGTAATCATAGGTTCCATTTATCCTTTTCACCTCCTCGGGGGTAAATTCTGGAAGTCTATAAAGACGTTACTTTAGTGACATTTGAGCCTCACCTACCTAGACGAAGGCCAAGTGTTCCCACGAGTGAAATGTGTGTTACCGTGATCTGGGTAGACCAGCAGCTAAGCTTCTTTCTCTGATCCTGGTCTTCATGACCTTACTGTAATCTCCATTAAAGATAGGATGAGCAAACCAGCCAATCTGAAACTGTATGTCAACAGTGGTTCAGGTGTCAGGTGACACTTTATTTGCATACATATTCATAGAATTAAGCCATGTTCATTCTTACTTCCACAACACGCCTGGCAGCATCGATGTCCTCTTGTTTGTACGGGTTTCTAGGCAAAGCCCATTCTGAGCTTATGGTGATACCCACAATTCCACCTTGTTTGGCACGGTACTTGTCATTGTACAGGTGCCAAGCCTCTGCATGGGCCTTTATGAGGTTGTGGCCTACGATATACGGCGCTGTGCCCGGCCGCCAACTTACACCTGAACAGACATTAAACACCTCCGCTGATTCCATCAGTCACATGAACGTGAGTCCATAGTGAAGCTCTTTAATTATTACCATACCTGGTGCCGCAGTGCCATAGCCATGCCCGATATTTGCGACATTATAGGGCTCATTAATGGTGATCCAGAACTTCACCTTTTCTCCTAGATTGCTAAAGACAACGTCAGCATAGTCTCGGAACCTTTTAACGACTGTATCATTCTCCCAACCTCCAACATCTTGCAATGCTTGAGGAAGGTCCCAGTGATACAACGTTACCTGTTAGCATGGAACACGAATAAAAAAAAGACTTTTTCTCCATCTTTTGTCCTGCTTGCCAAGAAACATACATCTTCACTTTTACAATTTAAAAATAGCGTAATAAGGATATACAGTTTACATCATGACCCCATGATATTTAATTCCAAAGCTTATACACTACAGAGAATATACATAGAGAACATAAACATCTCTGGAGAAAAAATAGTTGTATTATGTAATTAAACTATTGTATTACTTCTGTATAATCTTCAGGGCAGTGAGCAACACACTCTTGCTGTTACAGAACTTTAATTAAAATAATCTCTATTCCCAAGTAAAGTTAAACCAAAGAGCAAAGAGAAGGATTTTTTATTTGTGTCCTTCAAAGATGTATTTGGTTGATCTTGAGGAGATTTTGCTCACCTGAGGCTTGATGTTGGCTTCCAGAAGTGCATCTATCAGGCGGTGATAATAGTTCAGTCCTGCCTGGTTGATTTTTCTTGTAGTTCCATCGGGCATAATTCTTGGCCATGATATGGAGAAACGATAATGGTTGACCCTGAGTCTTCTGAGCGTGTCAATGTCCTCTTTGATTTTGTTGTAGCTATCGCAAGCCACGTCTCCAGTGTCGTCGTTTCCCACCCTAAGAGGTGTGTGTGCAAATCTGTCCCAGATGCTCAAACCTTTTCCATCTGTTCTCCAGCCTCCCTCAATCTAAAATTTGCAAACGTGACAAAACAGAAAAATTAAAGAGGTTTCTCAAGCAAAACAAACAAACAAACAAACAAAAACACGTATATACAATAGCTAAGATATTGTTGACCTGATAAGATGCTGTAGCTACGCTCCATACAAATCCTTTACGGAAAAAGCCATACAATGGCTTCTCTTCCTCTGGTAGCGGAAAACCATTGTCTCTTATGACACCATAGTAATAGTGAGCACTGCGTTTCGGAGTCCTTGGGCGGTCTGGGTGTTTGAAGTCCACATGGTGAAGTCCAAAGCCAACACTGTAGCCACTGAGCCACTCAAAAGTATCCATGAGAGACCAAGCAGTGTAACCTTTAAGTCGCACTCCATCCAGGTTGTGTGCTATTAAAAGAAAGCACAATGTTTTAAACATGAAATACGTTTTTTTTCATCCATATTGTCATCGTGGGCTTTTAAAAACATACCCTTAACAACAATACCACACCTTTCAGAGCCTCGTCAATATAGGTCTTCAGGAAGAATATTCTGTCTGTGTCATCGTCAGTTGTGCCAGCACTCGTGGACACTCCATTCTCTGTTATGTAAATTTCCGGGTTGCCATACTCCTCCTTTATCCAGTTAAGAAGTCTCCTCAGTCCCCAAGCTGCTGCCCTCATCTCCTTCACTGCTGTGTCTTGAGAGTCTCCCACATTCTTCACACCGATATCTTGATCATGCTCATAGGACTTAGGAGAGAGCCTAGAAGTCACGTGACGAACCATTCTAGTGGTGTAGGCATTAATGCAGAAGACATCAGCAGTGCCTTGGATATAGGCCTTCTCCTCCTCGGTAAAAGACGGCAATCTGGACTCAGGGGAGTCTTGAAGAGCACTCTTGTTGCCCACCTGCCACTTCATGGCGTCAGGATAGTCTCCATTTTTAAAGATGGGATGCGCGAACCATCCAAGCTGGAACTGTAGTGCCCGGTCTGCAGCCTCCACTTCTCGTGGGACGTTTACATCCAGAGGTTCGAACCAGTCAGCGTTCAGGCTAATGGACACCAGTCCATGCTGTGTCTTTCTGTATTTCTGATCGTATGTGTGGTAAGCTTTAGCATGAGCCTTTAAGAGGTTGTGTGTTATCCTATAAGGAGCGTCAGCAGGCTTCTTTATATTGGGGGGAAGAATTCCAAGTCCATAGCCAAACCATGCGATCGAATGCGGTTGGTTGAAGGTCATCCAAAACTTCACTCTGTCTCCAAACGTTTCATAGCAGAAGTCACAGTAGTCATTGAAAATGTCAATCATAGCCATGTTGTCCCATCCATTGATGTCTTGAAGAGCTTGCGGGAGATCCCAGTGGTGGAGCGTCACCATTGGTGAAATATCATACGCTATGAGCCGATCTATGAGTCGGTTGTAATAATCAACTCCCTTCTTGTTTAAAGAAGACCGATAACCATTGGGAAATATTCTAGGCCAGGATAAAGAGAACCTATATGTCTTTACTTTCAGGGCCCTCAACATGTAGAGATCTTCTTCAATTTTATTATAGCTATCACAAGCCACGTCACCGTTGTCGTTGTTTTGGATTGTACCTGGCTTGTGGGCGAAAGTGTCCCATATACTAGATCCCTTCCCATCAGCATTCCAGCCGCCTTCTATTTGATATGACGAGGTTGAAACACCCCATTGGAATCCCTCTGGAAATGTTCCATAGTGATAAAGTGTCTTCTGAAATTTGGACTGAGGTGAGAACTTCTCCCATACAACTTTTGATTTTGAGGGAACTTCAGATGGTGGCAGATGGGAAAGTCTTGAACTCTCTTTTTCATTGCCAGGTATTTGTCTAAAGGGAATTGCTCTAGTCTCCTCAAAGCCATTTCTTTCAATGACTTGTGAGATATAGTAGGCTGAAGCTTTTGGGGTTCTGGGTCTATTGGAATTCTCAAAGTCTACAAAATGCAGGCCAAACCTTTGACTGTATCCTTGAGAACCCTCAAACCCATCTAAAAGGGACTGTATTGTGAACCTCTGAACAGCAACACTATCCAACTTGATGGCTGTTTAAACACACAAAAAATTCAGATTGTTTTAAAAGACCAATGTATATTTGAACATGCAGTTTCAGTTTTGTAGCTTTTCTTATAATTGGTTATTTTCACAAAACATAAAAATCTATTTCATGCATGTTAAAACTATAACCTTTAGCAAATTAAGTAGCAAATATTTATTTATATAATGTTATATATCTATAATATTTGCTCATTTCCTCACATTATGGCATTAATGACCTTAATGAATTACCTTTCATTGCCTCGTTGATATAAGCCTTTAGGAAGTCTATGCGCTGAGTGTCATTTAGCAGATCACTGCTGAACTCTGTTGGTACCCCATTGCCAGTGATGTAAATGGGTACACTGGTGACCGATAAGTACTCTGCAGCAATGTAGTTCACTAGTCTGCGAAGTCCCCATGGCACAGACTGGATTTGGCTTGATGCTGTGGTGGGCCAGTCTGGGTCAATGTGAGCTTGTAAGTCTCCAACGCCATCAGGCCCAGGGGTGCAGTTGCCCCAACTGTAGCTGACAAGGCGAGTGGTGTGGTGATTTAACCCGAAGAAATCAGCCGTGCCTTTGATCCTCCGGCTCTCAGCTGGCGTAAAGACCGGAACCTTAGCCACCTCGTCGCCACATTCAGTATTCTTTTGATTGACCTGTCCTTTCAGCAGCGCTGGATAATCTCCGTCCACAAATATGGGGTGAGCGAACCCTCCCAGCCTGAAGCTCAGGTAACGTTCTGCTGCCTCTATGTCCTGGGTACTGGCGCCGTTCTTTGGCTCAGCCCAGTCGGAGCTCAGAGCAATGCCCACTTTCCCTCCCTGCTGCTTCCTGTATTTGTCATTGTAGACATGCCAGGCCTCTGCATGGGCTTTTAGCATGTTATGTGTCACCTGAGAGGAAAAAGAAACAGGTAAACAGGTGGGTCGACCGCTGCCATGAATCTGAACGCCTCAGAATGGTACTTTGAGATTGTTAGGCCAGTTTAGGCCAAACTTACTTGGTAAGAAGCCACAATAGGGTCCTTGATACCTGGGGGGTGTTCCCCTGTACCATACCCAGAGTTGCTAACCACCCAGGGACTGCTGAAGGTGTTCCACGTCTTCACTCTGTCTCCAAATCTAGAGAAGCAGAAGTCTGCAAAGTCTTTGAAAGCCCCCACGATGGAGTCGTTGGTCCATCCTCCACGATCCTGCAGGGCTTGCGGCAGGTCCCAGTGATGCAGGGTGACCGTAGGCTCTACTCCTGATTGGAGGAGCGTGTCAATCAGCTTGTCATAATACAGTGCCCCTTTATTGGTCAGGCTTCCCTTCTGACCAGTGGGGAAAATGCGAGCCCAAGAAATGGAGAACTGATAATTAGGTGTAAGCATGCCCCTAAGCAGGTACACATCGTAGTCTACTTTGTTGTAGCTGTCACAGGCCAGATCAGCAGTCTCGTTACCAAAGGCATGACCCTCGTGGCCAAAGCGGTCCCAGACTGTCTCCCCTTTTCCATGCTCAGACCAGCCACCCTCCACTTTGAATGCTTCAGTAGAGACAGCCCATTGAAACCCATCTGGGAATGAGCCATTCAGGAAAAGATCTCTTTCAGATGGGCTCTGAGCTCTGAATTTCTCCCAGACCTTCTGGTAAGCGAGTGCAGATGTACTTTTCTCCTTGACACCAGACAGTGTGTTGTCGCTCAGCATGCTGCATGGTTTAAAGAGTAATATACTTGCATGAAAAATGTAAAATTCAAAATATTCTTGCTTCAAAGAGATTACACTAGCATCAACTGAAATACTGATAAAGAAATCAGTATTAAAAATAAATGTCTTTTTTACCTGGTGTCTCCTTGATCAAACTTCAGTAACAGGTCAGTTATATCACAGCCAACTATGTAAATCTCAGTGCTTTTTAAGGCTGAAAATTATAATAAAATAAATTTTAAACATCTTTCTCCCTCGCTCTATATCTCTAACACACACACACACACACACACACACACACACACACACTACAAATGCTTATAAATGTTATAGAACTGGATTTTGGCATTTAAACACGAGCTATCTTAATATACATTGGATATTACATTGTATACATTGTATAGTCCCATGGGGAGAACAGAGTCATAGATGTTTCATTACTTCTAACCATATAAAATGAAATATTTTGAGACCTTTGGAGTATGAAAGAGAAAAAAAAACTTGATGAACCCCCACCTCCTCCCAGTTTATGATCCATATCTTCTGGTGATTTGTTTAATTGGTACAGTATCTCACAAGTGCAAACTGTTTTGATTGTTGACTACATAAAACACTAAACCATGTCATTATGGGATACATGACGACAATTACCTTCAAGGGCACCGATGAGAGGTTGAAAACTGTCTTCAGCACAATTCTCAGTACTTATTTGATATATGAGAATGTGTTGCTGACCAAGCGTTCTCTGGAAAAAAGAAACCAAATGTGATATACTTAAAATTTTGAGAGAACAGGTAGCATTAAAATAAAATTCTGAAAACGGACACATTGGAATTACCTGTACTTCTGTTAGCTCCTCTCTGAGGTTTGTCATTGTGCAGCTGTAGCCCATGTGAACAGACAAGAAATCTATATATTTCTGAACAGAATAAAGAAGGCAATTCAGATTAACATGTTTATGCCATAAATATTGACTTTCTGGCAGTTGTATGATACTTGCAAACCTTTACCATATTCATTAGTCCTGTTTGGTAAAGACTGGAAATCTCACTGGCTCTCATTCCAAGGGAAATATAGCCACCTAAAAATCAGACATATAATATCTATTAGACTTGCACTGCATTACATTTTCCTTCTAATTACACTAAAACTGAGTTATAATTTAAATCCCTGGTAAATGACAAAGTTAATCTCATAATTCAGAATGTAACCTTGGGTGTAAAACATTTTGTGTACATCCACACATCTTACCCAAATGCATGCGACGGTAGAGTTGATAGACATTTATATGGACCTGGAGGACATTTTGAATTTGTGATAAATCTCTGAGCTCGTGTACGTGACTAAAAGTGATGTACGAGTCAACCAAATCACCAAACGTAGTGAAAACAAAAGATGCATAGTTCTCAAACATCTGCCCCACCGCGGGGTTCTCCCAGCCCCCATATCTGATTCGGAGGGGCTCTGGTAGCGTGGAACGGTGCAGTTCGAGCAGCGGTTGGATGCCTGCCCCTGTCAGGTGCTTCAGGAGGGTCCTGTAGCAGGTCAGTGTCTCCTCGCGGGGATGACGAGGATCGTCTATGGGAAAGATGTTCAACCATGACAAAGGAACTTTGAAATGGGTCACCCCTCTGCTCCCAAGGTACTGGAAGTAGTCCTTGGACTGTGATGGAAGAGGACCTCTGCAGAGGAAGGCATCGTCTGAATCTGAAGGGGTCTCAAGAGGCAAAATTAGTCTGGCAGAAGGGTTTCTTTTCAAATCCTTCACAAGGTGATTGGTTAAAGGACCTGCTAGGAGCATGAAGTTCTGTGAATGTTCTCCATGAATACAGATCCAGCAGAAACTCCACAGGGACAGAAAGAGAATTCTGCCCAAGTCCTTCATCTTCGCCATAGAAATGTTTCAGGAGAACCTCCTCTCACAGTCATTTATACATACACTAGCCAAATATTGGAGAGTGATTCTCGATTGCAGAATCATACAAGTCAGCTAGATATGACATGAAGATTTGTTTATTGCAGCCAGTCTGATAACAGCAGAAAGACTCTGAACTCAGATAAGTGAAAATTGGCCATAAAGACTGATAAAACGATTGATAACATTTTACCCAAATTTACATGCATGAAATGTGATCAGTCTACATTTTCATGTATTGTCATACAAAGCTTATGCATTAATCAAAATGAACCCTACTCATCTCATTTAATAAAGCAATAATATTGTTAAGCTTTTGGAAATTTTTTTTCACTGTATCTTTAAAGAGACTGAAAAAGCAGTCATTTAATATGCACTGTATATCTTATCAAATTACTCCAAAATTATATGAAATAATTTCCATAAAGATATACACCAGAGTGGTAGAAAATATCAGAATGTGCTTTCAATTAGCAGTTGGTCTACAAAATTGTCTATAAATATGTTATTTTCCACTTCAAAAGCAACTGCATACTTTTTTTTCTTTGCCTTTAATGTCTTATTTGATTAATGCAATAGTAACTGTTTAAGGCACATCAAGTGTTAAAGCATTAAAAAACGAAAACAACTGTACATTCACTAAAAACAGCAGGTCATTAAGCGAATACAGTGAGAGTTGAGCAGGAGCTCCTTGAACCAGCTGTGCTAGAGACGAACTTGAACCGAACTCGAAGTCACTTCAGTTCAGTGGTTAATCTGACTACGGTTATCTCAAGTCAGAGGAGGGGGAGGTGGTGACTGACGGACAAGCACACGCTCACCACTTCACCCCAGCGTGCTTTGGGCAGACGTGAGGAGAGGACCTCTTGACTGAGCGTTCAAAGCGTCCATCTCCAAGCCTTCTGTGCTTTTGACTACGCTATTGATCTCCTAAATCCTGACCAACCTTCCAGGATCTGTCTTACTCGAGTATGTTATTAGCTATCCTGAGCCAAACCTGCTTTCTATCAGATATGACACTTTCCATTAAGAGCAAGCATTTTTTTCCCCCTAATCAGATCAGCATGTTTTTCCACAGGCTGCGTCCTTGATATTCCACGCAACAAACTTCAGATAAGATATCATATTGCATTTACTCTGGAGAGATTTCTGTCTAGCCACTCTACCATGAAGATGCAAGTAACAAAGTATTAGATATTGGCCTCATCACCACACAGGTTATATGAAGCTCTAAGAGTGTCTTGGGTTCTTGGGTTACTGCCCTGACAAAGGACATTCTTGCCTCTTTTCCAGGTTGGGCCACACAACAAAATGTACTTTTCCCCCAGATCATAATAAAGGCGTCGACTCTGCTTTCCTGGCTTCTGATTTTTTGAAGCTCTTTTCCAGATCCCTGCTTCAACACACCAGCCTGCTTCAAAACAGCACCATGCTTCAACACACACACCACCCTGCTTCAACACACCAACCTGCTGGAGATTAGCAGAATTCCTTGAACTACGTGTCTTTGTTTCAAATTCAACATACATTGCAAGCTTATATAGACATTTACAGGCATTTCTAAATAAGGACCAAACTGTTAAATATGACAAATAACTGCACTCAATCTTTGAGGACTTAATAATCATAGGAATCTACATACCAATGAGTAGTTTGGAAAGTCAGGCTTGTTGAAATTTAACAATTTTTATCATTTTGCAAATTTCCTTTTAACATCTTAAATGTAAAGTACATGGTGATGGATATTGCAGGGGAGGGTATAGCAGTGGTCCTTACCAATGTACTACAAACTTCACAGAATTTCTTCCACCATTTCTTCTACTACTAAACACTGAACACTAAATTCACTGTGCCCATGTCTAAAGCAAACACGCTTTCCTTCTGTTTGAGGCAATATTTCTTTTTACTAAAACGTGGAATTGTAGACCGGGTCTGGCACACTGACTAGTGACCATTATCACTACGCCTCAACATCGCGATGTCAGTCAGTAATCAACAACAGATGACATTGTCCCTCAGCCCAACCCCATACCCAGCACTGTAGACTACAGGCCACAGCCTAGAGTATACTACACCAGACCGTAGGCTACAGGCCACAGCCTAGAGTATACTACACCAGACCGTAGGCTACAGGCCACAGCCTAGAGTATACTACACCAGACCGTAGGCTACAGGCCATAGCCTAGAGTATACTACACCAGACCGTAGGCTACAACACTTTAAAAAAAAGTTACAAGAACCACAAAGTACATTTTGAAGTTTTTATTCTGAATTTTAACTTGCCCAAAAATAAGATTTGTACAAAAATGTATAAAAAACATACAAAACATAGCAATAAAAAAAATTTGAGATGACCGCAGATATTTGCTCAGAACTAATGCCAAAACATTGGAGCTAATTGCAATTGTTTGCAGCAAAGACCATGATTACTTTGGATGGGGTTTCAAGACACAGTAGTCTTAGACCAAACCTACAGTCACTAGTGAGCCCCAAACTCACAAGGTTTTCCACTCAGTCTGTGCCTGAAGCAGCATCTTATTGGGGGGGGGGGGCACACATACTTAGCAAGCCATTAGTGTATACGGAAACGACTTGAAGCAGTTGTAGGGACAGGACCAATGATCATTCTTCCCCTGCACTTGCATTAGTCGTTTGTGTTGGCAAACCAGGTGCGTAGTGTTTTCATGTATCCTGGAGCCTCTCTCATTACATGGTTAACTGTACTGGCCTAGGCACCTCCCAGAAGCAGGTTACGGTTAGGTTTACAGCTGGGTGTTGTACCCATTTCTCCAGATTATGGTCCAAGCCTCACTGTGCTTAAGAATTCATACCGGCAGACTTGCATACTGGTGCATTTGGAACAGCTTGATTAGACTTGCATAGAGAAGCAACATTAATGATAGTTTCAAAAATGAATGTCAACCAAAAAAAAAACAAAACAAAAAACAAGTAAACACAATATCCATAAAAAATGAGACAAATCTTTTGTTCTTCACAGAGAAGCCTTTTCGTCCACTTCAAAATAACAGCACTTTCAACAAATCTCCATATATACTCAACATCTCACATAAGATGGAAAGAAAAACTATCAAAAGCTTCCTTGTGGATCAACAATTAAGATTCACAAGTATTCAAGCATTTCCCAGGTTTTCATCGTTTTGATCATTCAGACAAAAGGCACCAAAAGGTGGCTTTGATCTTCCAGTGCAGCAGAGCAGAGACACGGGGCTCTGGAACATCGGTGTGGTTGTTGCTGCCCCCTGCTGGCTCAGCGAGATGCTGCCTTTGTGAAATTTCCACTCCACCTGCTCGAGTTTCCAGTTCGTCCAGAGAAAATCTCCCCAGGAACAGACACACGTTTGCCAATCTATGAACTCAAGTCATATCAACACCACTGGCGCCATGGCACAATCGCCGAGAGAACGCAGGGTACACAAACACTGCCGTAAATAATTTGCATCCCAAACCTTACAACTGAAGAACTCCATGACTGGGTTTCTGTGCAACATCATACATCCGCTTAGAATGCAAGTATGGAATGGATATTTACAAACAGTGGAGCTGTGGCCTCTTGGGTGCCTATACATGATCACTGCAAACCAGCAGCGGTCTTGGATTAATGTTGCAAGCTACTGTGTTCAGGTGTTGTGACCTAAAGTAGACATGGACGTAAACAGGGGGGGGGGGGTCTGATTCCCAATACATCCCCAATATGCACTTTAATATATACACATTAGCTTTTCTTGAACAACCTTTATGATGGATCAATTTGAGTCAATAAACTTCGGTCAAAAACCTCCTTTAGAACCAGACACAGATATTTGGTCGATGCTATTGGAAAAATGCACCTTCCCCACCCAAACTCTGCAAAACCAAGTAATGGCATCCTAGCTTCTACCACAGGGCGGCCACTAGCTGACACCAGCCCACAGACACACAAGTTCTAATTACGGTGCACTACGACCACAAAAGTCTACTTGTTCTAAATACGTACCGAGGACATCCAAAAAGTTCACTGTGGTTTTTCATTGGCTCATCAGTTTCTTTTTGGAATGACAAAAACATGTAAACTCCAGGTTAAAAAGAAAGGCGTTTGAGATGCACCCACGGCTCTTCTGAAGTGGGCCAAGCATGTGGAAGGAACTCGGCCGTCTTTCTGATGACACACGCACGCAAAATAAAACTGTTCACACACACAAGCAAAAAGGTTCCACCTAGTCTTGGCTACTTTGGAATGTTAGGCAGACTGGTCTCAAGTATGATTGGCTGCTGAAATGTTCAGACACAGACACTCGATCTTGATATAATACTGCACAGCATGTTCTTATGGTCCACCAGTGTCCACACACACACACACACGGTGTCATGTTGCGCTACAAAAAACCCAACACACACAAAAAACAGTACACGTCCATTTTCCCCAGGACATTCCTTTGGCAGGAAAGGAGGCAGAGATGTCTCAGGAATCAGGCTCGGAGTCCTACGGAAGAGAGAGTGAAGATCATGTGTAATGACAATGTGTTAAGTACATAAAATTATGTGGAAGGAATAGAACAATGCTTAAGTGAACAGGAATGTGTGTGCGTGTGTGAAAGACTTTTACATCCTGGTCACGCATGACCAAGCTAACGTTTCCACCGGTATTCACCTTTCTCACAAGCAGCCGCCTGCTTCTCCTGCTTCTCGAAGTTGAGTCGGTTCTGCTCGACGGCCGTGCCGTTGGACTCTGGGCTGCCACTCCGACACGGGCTGCCCTCCTCGCTCTGATAGGCCAGGTCCAGGTGCTGCTGCGCCAGCTTCAGGTGCCTGCGCAGACGCTCCAGCTCGCGGGAGGACGCCTCGTCCCCGAACGACTCGCGCCCCGAGTCCCCCAGGTTGTAGTCGGGCTTCATGCCTATGGCGAGCTTGCCGACGTCTTTCTTCAGGGCCGTGTGGTAACCGGGGGGCGCGGTGGGGACCTGTCTGCACATCAGGGGCCGCGGGGCGGGCATGGCCATGCGGTGGCGCTGCGCGCGGTCGCGGAAGGCGTCTCGGATGCCGCTGATGCCCAGGTGCAGGATCTCCAGCACGGTGAGGAACAGGCAGAGCGCGCTCACCGCGTACATGATCAGCAGGAAGATGGTCTTCTCCGTGGGCCGCGACACGAAGCAGTCCACGGTGTGCGGGCAGGGGCTGCGCGTGCACACGTACGAGGGCGCCACCTCTAGGCCGTACAGCACGTACTGGCCGAAGAGGAAGGCCACCTCGAAGGCGACGCGCGACACCAGCTGCAGCACGTACACGCGCATGAGGCCGTCGCGCTTGATGCGCCGGCGGCCGTCGTGCTTCTTCGTCGGCTTCTCTGGCGCCTTCTCCTTCTCGGGCTCGATCTCCTCGGAGATCATGGGGTCCTCCTCGCCGTTGTCCTCCGCCTCCTCGTAGTCGCGGTTGGCGCCGCGGTTCACCACGGGCGCGCGCTTGCGCGCGCGGGGCTGGTACTCCTCGTCGGCCATGCGGGCGATCTTGTGCATGGCGAAGCCCAGGTACATGATGGTGGGCGTGGTGATCATGATGATCTGGAAGATCCAGAAGCGCACGTGCGAGAGCGGCGCGAAGGCGTCGTAGCACACGTTCTCGCACCCGGGCTGCTGCGTGTTGCACACGAACTTACTCTGCTCGTCATAGTAGATGCTCTCGCCGCCCACCACCGTCAGCACGATGCGGAACACGATGAGGAGCGTGAGCCAGATCTTCCCCACGAAGGTGGAGTGGTTGGAGATCTCGTCCAACAGGCGGGTGAGGAAACTCCAGCTCATGGTGTTGCTGCTGCAGCACGCCTCTCAGTACTGCCAAAGAAAACCAGAGACATCCAGAAATTAGGAGCAGCACTACAGCAGACATTCCTACATGGCGTTTAGAAACATGAGCCCAGGCACACCCATGCAATAGCATTCTTGCTACAGTACCACAATTTAACCGAGACACGGAGACACACACACTGTACACACACCCATGCCATACAGCACTGTCGACCTGTGAAAGCACACACTCCTGCATGAGGAGGTCAGAGCTGTATCAGGGTTATATTACGTGCCCCCATTCTCCACTAAATACCCAACTGTCTCGCCTAAGGTGATATGGTGTACAAGAATAGCAATTAAACTAATTTGTATTGTGCAGTTGAAAATTCTGGCCTGAGAATTGCGACACACTGACCTGATTTGCTAATACTGTGGTGGCAACTTCTGCATTCAGACCTGCCCCCCCCACACACACACACACACACACTGCAGTGACAACACTGGTCAAACTATATTATTGTTGTATGAATTCTGAAATAAATATTTGTTCTGAACACTGGCTCTTAGAGACAAGTGAAAAGGAGAAAATCTGATGTAGTCCTACTGGGCATTTAACATTTTTGGGATGGGTACCTCAAAATAAACCAGAAGAGGAAACAAATCAGTTTGTGTGTCGTCCACTAGATGGCGCTACTTCAATGCTGTGAAGGCCCCCACTACCAATCAGTGACTAACCTCATAACAAAGCATTCTTCATGCTTAACTGCATTAAACACGTCTTTACTATCCACCAGACACAGAACTGAACATCCCAGCTATCAACCAACTAACACAAGAACAACGATGGCATCATCTGGATAAAACCATTGCCCCCCCCCTTTCATTTTTAATTTGTTTTCTATAAACAAAAGAATGTCAATTTCTGACCAAAAGCCTCTCTTTTGCAGTGTTGCCACTATAGCGATGTTTACATTACAAGGACTAAGACATTTAAAAAAGCTTCACCAAAATGGTAAAACCAAGGTGTAAAACTGCTAAGACTTCACCATTTGTCTTTTTAGAGCCGCATGACCAAAGTGGTCTAGCACTTACTTGCAAATTCAAAACAGCCGACCAGTTTAGCAAGTGACACGGAGCCACGGGGGTGTGGGCAGGTCAAAGAGAGGAATCCCACACCTGGGCAGGAACTTGGTGATGTGATGCACTGCAGTGTTTGAACTGCCTGCGTAAGCAGCTCTAGACGTGGAGCCTAACCCCCCCCCCCCCCCCCTGCCGCCCCCAGTGCAAACACACCAATCCTCATGCTTCTCTTCAGCAAATCTCTTTCATCAGGTACCTGGCAACCCCTCTGGCCTGCTGTTCACAACCTCTGCCAGTTGCCGGGTTAACGAGGGCGGGGGAATGCCAACACTCCCATGGCATGTAGCAGCACGTTGGGAGCGAGCGCAAGACCTGCTCATCGCACGCCCAACTCGCTCACAGTGCTTCTCGCAACTGCCACGGTACAAATACGGACTCGAAATCCATCCAGTTCGCAGGAAAATTCGGACAAGGAAGCAGCGGTGGGTGTGGCCTTCAAATTAGCGATCTAAATAGCTGAAAAGTGCATTGATAACTGCAGGCAATGCAATTTTACAGGTAAAAGCAGCTTGCCGGCATGTGGAAGTGGGGGGGACATTTACGGGAGGCTGTGTGGCCAAGTCAAACAGTGCTCCCAAGCTGTACACTTACGTATACGCCACCACAGTCACGCGCACCGAATCACTGCAATTTGTATTCTGTGCCAGAGAGACATCCGTTTGGAGTCAGCAACACAATGAAGCGGTTGTAACGCGAAAACCCACAGCTGGTGCCCAGCCGGTCCCAACGCTCCAAACCGCTCTGGGTCAACACAGCCTCTCCACGTCGGACACTCCAGCTGTTTCACCGTATTTGCAGACGGGCCATCTTACTACGAGCTGTTGCAACATCTGAGTCCGTCAATAGGGCAAGGGAAGAAGTCAGAGGTAGACCAGATGGGTACTGTAGAGAGAATATTCTGCCAAAGACCGGGGTGTCACAGTGTGCAAGAATTAAGCCTCTAATGTCACAAAGAGATCAATTTAAAAATAAAATAAAAAGACAAGCCACACTTGTGAAGCTCTAAATATAGTTAAGATCACGACACTCCTGTAAAAAGGAGGTGTGGGGGTAATCCCCAGAGAAGTACTACGAACTGCCTACTGTTTTCTTGCCGTTTAAATTTTGGGACAACCGTCCACTTCAAAAAAACATCAAAGTCCTCCGGACTGGATTCAGTAAAGCAGTGCGACCATTACGGTCCTCAAGTGTGAGTTATAACTTCACAGGAACACAGTGGCTTTGTGGGACACATCTGGGAGAGTAGTTAAGGTTCCAGCCCAAAAACTCTTTGCCTCTGGGGGTGAAGATTATGCTGGAGTAGTCGGGAGAGAGACAAAAACAAACAGCTTAGATGTACCCTCTGGAAGTTTCTTTTAAGGTGACTTGCAAATGATCCCACAATGGCCTGGTGTTTGAGACTTAAATCCCAATCCCGTTTCTCTGAGAAATATTTAGCTACTTTGACAAAACACCCTGAAAAGCTATTAACCTTAAACTCTTAAGACAAAACTACAATCACGACAGTAAAGTTGGGCCGAGCAAACATGACAAACGGAAAAGCTATTCCAATATGAAACGAGTCAAGTTCGTGTATTCCACGCTTGACTTCCAATAAATCGATTAATCGGACGCACTTTCTTCAAGAACTATTGATTTCCCCTAGTGCAGTCACGAAAGGCATAATGCGACCACTGAATAGGAAAAAAGTACCAAAACCAGTCGTCGCCTAATAGGATATTTAAAAAATGGCTTCTTCAGATATTTTGCCTTCCCTTTAAAGCACTTTAAGGCGCTTGGGTGGCATGCAACGTGTCGCCTCCGTGGCTAGTGTAATGCTCTGTGGCGCTAGCTCGTTAGCTTAGCAACTTCGTATTACCTGGAGCGCGAGACTTGTGCTTAGACTTGATGACCATTGTTGAGCCTTTAAGTTCCAACATTTAAAAGGTGAACCGTTACATTTAAAAAACTCGACCGTTAACGTTTGCATCGCTCGGCTGGGATGAGCCACGTTCGTAAGAACATGACATGTTTCACCACGAATTCCATTAAACCTGAAGATGAGCAAGTTCACTATTGTTCTCCGTCTGAGGCAAGAAACGCGCGTTCCGTTCAGGATGGGACAACCTCATTTCAAAATGACTGTGGCTAACGAACTCACCTACAAACTAGAACATTAGCATTGTTCAGACGTTTTCTAGCTAATTGGATAGTTACTAACGATCAATGAATTAGACAATCAGACTATACGTGATTACTTAACAAACGACATCCATAAAAAACTGCTAGCTTGGTTAGCTAGCCTACCACTGTTAAATCTAATCTAAGTTTGATATACGATTGAAATACTTTGTATAAACAAAGAATCCACGTACCACGAGTAGATTTCCACACCTTTTCCTTTAAGGTTTGGGCTAGAATAGGTATAAAGGATCACCACATTTTAGCCATGTTCAGACCAAAGCCTTGCTCTTAACTGTTAACACATTGGAGTTTACTACGCTTCCATGTGATCCTTTCCTCTGCTCTGACTCGGTTCTAAATAGCTACCGTCTACACAAAGAGTATCCCGAAATTCCTCTTCCTCCTCCCCCTCTTTCTGAACAGCCCACCCCCTCAGGGGGCCCCGGGTCTGAAACCCGATAGTCCTCTCCCGTTCTCACATCACTATTTCCTTGCAAATTGTTACATTAGTTTTCCTTCGTTTAGCAGTCGTTTCTGCCAACATTGAAAATGCTGCGATGAAACCTCAACCCCCTCCAAAATATATATATATATAGCATATATATATTTATATATTACTGATTCAAATGAGCGAATAGTGATTAAGGCACTGAAGTAACGAAGAGGACGCTAATTAAACGTTCGCAATCACCCGACGCGTTAAACGTGTAGTTTATCAATGCACGGCTTCTTATGGCCTGCTGAATGCATTTGACAAGGACCAATGTGGCATTAGCTTCCTCTCTTCCTGTTGTAGAAGGGCATTAGGAAGTCGTTGTTATTGGAGATGTTTCCTTTTAGTTGCACATTATCAAAGGATGTAGTGGCTAAAGCTTCCTGTCTACTGTCCTTTTTCTTTCATTCTTTCTCACATCCTTTGCCAAGAGTTGTTTTTTAGCCTTGTACAATTAGACGTGTCATGCAATTTGTAACTGCTGGTTTTATGCCTTACGATGCGGACTCTTTGTAGACTCTGAGTCATGTGTGAATGGCCCATTCAGGAAAAGTAAAGTGGTCCTGTCTATATTTGAATGACTTTGAATGACAGGCTTTTAGGAGCTTGGCTTTAAGTAATTCAAGAAAGGTAGATATACCTCACATTTACAAAGACATGTGAACCAGCCACACATTTGCTATTTTCTTTTCCTGGAATATCAACTGGATGTTCTTGATAACCTTAAGTCCTTATCAAATTGTGTTCAGTTCACCGGTAACATTATAACCTTTCTGAATCAGACGCAGTTCATATAATAGAGGGCAATCAGATATTCTCTCTTTCTAATAATGCTAGAGGTGCCATTTTATATTGAGGTAATTAAAACATTTACAGGGAGAAAGTTAAGAAGTAGGAGTTTGCATGCTCTCCCTGTGCCTGCGTGGGTTTTCTCCGGGTACTCCGGTTTCCTCCCACAGTCCAAAGACATGCATCCTAGGTTGATTGGTCACTCTAGATTGCCCATAGGTGTGAGTGTGTGTGTGTGCGTGTTGGCCATGTGGTGGACTGGCGAACTGCCCATGGTGTACCCTGCCTTCGCCCGGAGATGCTGGGATTGGCTCCAGCCCCCCCGTGACCCCGACTAGCGGGAATAAGCGGTACGGATAATGAATGAATGAAAGTTAAGAAGTAAGTCTAAGGGGCCTGTATGTCAAAGAAGGTGGGGAAATTACATTATCATTCCTGAACATGCATAAAAATGTGAGTTCTTTGTATGTGTATTAGGCATTTTCTGGAGGGTTCTCTGGGGCAAAAGTCTGCCTTCTTTATTTTAGCAAGAATTAATTACTTTGTTGCTGGCTTGTTTAAGGATAATTCATTGGAAGTAACTATAATGTGGGACACACTATTATAAAAATATAAATACAAATTTTGATTATAACACTATTACAATATACTTAATGTACTCCAAACCTAGTATTAATTGTATTAGAGAATGCTTCTATGTTTCTTGAACCTGCATGTTTCACGTAGTGTTAGCCATAGTAAAAAATCTACTCTAGGTCTCTCGTTGATCACAAAATAGCTCAGTCCATCCAGGAGTTTCTACCACTGCTTGTGCAGTTCAACGCAGCTGGACAATGCAGCCAAATGGTTCGCCTACAGCATACGGTTGTCCAAACTAGCTGGTGCACTACCTATATTAATACCATAGAGATAATTGTTCATAAGTAGTGAGAGATCTCTTACTTTACTGAAATATTTTCTAGATTTTCATCTTTGGAATGTATATCCTTAAGGTGTAACCTTTGTGATATGTTTTAATTGTGCAGGGTTTTTAGTTCATATCACCTTTTGAACGAAACAGCTGTGTAGGGCAAAGGTCAGTGCCATGGGGACCAGCGGGCTGCATGTGACAACACTTGCGCAACATCCTATGCTGATGCTTCCAAAATTTCCATGTTTTAAACAGTTAAGTGAGTCGGTCATGAGAACGAGGAGCTGTAATTGGGGCTTGATGAAGCCGTATAGTATGACAGTGCAAAAACATGCACTGTTTTCTCTATTTATTTTTTACTTTGTTTATTCATTTACTTATTTTATGCAGTTCTATATGTAACTTAGCATTACATTTAAGCATAGATTTAAGACACACACACACACACACACTCAGCAAAAAACAATGGCTGCAAAATGCGTAACTCTAGTGTTAAGTGTGTGTCATGCTGACCACTAACTAAAGCAGGGGGAGGAGGGATTTTCTGGAACAGCTACAATACTGTTGATGCATACTTGACACAATCTCCATGCCAACCCTAGTGATAAGCCTTTCTGTTCATTTTCCCGTGCATTCAGTATTTACCACATACCACCAGTAATTTAATGAGAAGGTCCAAGACTGTGTTTGTTTTTTGCTAACACATTATTGTACAAGACAATTCCATTAACTGGGGACACATGCACTCAGATTACTACACCTAAATAATGTGGCTTGTTTGTGGTATTTTTATTGCCACTCGTGGTGGTTTTGACAAGAAAAAAAAAATACTTTCAGGCTTGAAACATCTGCTCCATCACATCCCATACACCGCAGACGCAACACGCACGCTGTTTCCCAAAGGCCATGTTGTGTTTGTTGGTTGCATGTGCCCCCCAAACAAATGTTATAAACTGTCTGCCGACTACATTAATCAAACGAAGCCATAAATACTCACACGACTATTTACACTTCAGTTCACAGTTCTAGATGGAAGTGGAATCATGTGCCAGCCACACACACTTTTACCATCTGTGTGGTTAAAACTCACTGTTTTACTGTTAACACTCACACCGTTATATTAAACTAATTTGGTTTATCCTTCAATGTTCTTTGTTGCTTATGACAATTAGTAGTTCAGGTGATTTTCGCTTTTTTTACAGCTGAATTCTCTGGCTATACTCAATATGGGCACATTTATTACCAGAAACAAAGAGAACATTTTATTATAGACATTAATTTATTGCTAAAATAGTTATTTAATGAATATGTTATTGAATTATTGAATGCATAAAGGGGTACCCCATTTCACCACGCTGTCCCTTTCCACTGCAAATATGGATGTGTTTGAGCGGCAAGGTGGTGCAAGACGATGGGGGATGGGCAGAATCCAGCTCCTCTGGTTGGTTGTTTCTCTAGTGGGGGACAGAGGAAAAGGACCAGTGGTGAGTCTCATTACCAAAAGGGTCAATGATAAATCTGTTATGCCCCGGTCACTAACTGCTCTTTCCTGTTTTCGGGCCCCCCAAACATGGTCGAGTTACACGACAGAAAGTGAATGGAACACAATGGAAGCCCTCCAACCATACAAGGAGCAGGGTGGGGGTTGCCTTGGAAACAGACTGATCTGCCATCAGCCCAGATGGTTGGTGGTAGGGTACTTCAGAAGTTGAGTTAACCGACAGTTCCCCAATGGTAATTTTATATATATATATATATATATATATATATATATATATATATATATATATATATATATATATATATATATATATATATATACACTGCTCAAAGGGAACACTAAAATAACAACACATCCTAAATCTCAATTAATAAAATATTCCAGTTGAAAATCTTTATTTATTGCATAGTGGAATGTGTTGAGAACAAAATACCATACAAATGATCAATGTAAATCAAAATGATTATGCCATGGAGGTCTGGATTTGGAATCATACTCCAATTCAAATGGAAATTCAAGACAAGTTAAAATGAGGCTCAGTAGTGTGTGTGGCCTCCACGTGCCTGTATGACCTCCCTACAACTCCTGGGCATGCTCCTGATGAGGCCGCGGATGTTCTCCTGAGGAATCTCCTCCCAGACCAGGATTAAAGCGTCAGTAAACTCCTGCAACGTGTGCAGCGTGCAACGTGTCGTTGGTGGATGGAACGAGACATGATGTCCCAGATGTGCACAATTGGATTCAGGTCTGAGGAACAGACAGGCCAGTCCATAGCATCAAAGCATTCATCATGCAGGAACTGCTGACACACTTCAGCCACATGAGGCCCAGCGTTGTCATGCATCAGAAGGAACCCTGTGCCCACTGCACCAGCTTATGGTCTCACAATGGGTCTGAGGATCTCATCCTGGTACCTAATGGCAGTCAGGGTACCTCTGGCTAGGACATGGAGGTCTGTTCGGCAATCCAAAGAAATGCCTCCCCACACCATTACTTGTACACTTTTAACATGTACATTTGGTGAAATTGGATCAGAAAAGTAATTTTCTCTATGCTACTCCAAAATGCTTTTCAAAGACCTATCAGATATTGTTCATCTTTTCCCTCAAACCCTGTCTCTTGAGTCCTTTGACCTGCCCACATGATACACACCCACCAGATGGAAGTCATCAGGTTTTTGCAAATACATAAACAGTCCCATTATCTGCTTAGTTGTTTACTGCAAACTGTATATAATGATTACTTTCAATGATATCAAAATATCTTTGAAAAAAAACCCACCTTTGATATTTGGTTAATTTAATTATTACCATTTTCTCCAGTTATTCTGCCTCAGGTTAAGCTCTTCTGTACACCCCAGTTTAAGCAGTTGGTTGTGTGAGGCCCTCTTAAGCTTTGCTGATGGAGGCCTAACCCTGACATCATCCTGCAGGCATGAATAGGCAGGCGTGCTGTGCTGTAGGTCTGGGGGCAAAAAGCAAAGATACATCTCATCTATTAGCTTGGGAAGACTGCTTCGCGTTGTAAAATGGTCACTAAACAGATGTCATTCACCAAACTCTCTGCATGGGCCTTAGCAAGTGCGTGAACTTCTTTTATCATCCCAGATTTAACAAAGATTTAACTTTGTTACACTTTGTAAAACAATTTGTTTGTTTTGATGAGGGATTCATTTAGGAAGTCCAAACAATGTTTAAAGAAAATATACCATAAAGTCCATGTAAAACTGTCTAACTTAAGATAGAGTTCCGAAAGTCAAGTTAACTTCCAAAGACCTTTAGATCCAGGTGAATCTACATTTTTAGTCTATACATATGTATTCTAAATATGTTTTTTTCATAGAGACATTACTCATTATGTAAAACTCTTGTGTGAACAAAATTTTGCTATGTCTTCCAATTACCAACATTTATATGAAAAGTTGCGTCAGAATCATCATTGTTGAAATGTACAAGGTCTCAGCAAATGCTGGAATAATTTGTTGAACTAATGAATAATATTTACCTGTTAATCTCAGACAAATAATAAAAACATTAACCATGGCACTTTCCAGCAGACGTTGCAAAATTTTAATTACTTCATTTTGTCAAAAATTTAAAAAAAGATGATTATATTCATCCTGATTACTCTATTCATCCAGATTCATCCCTGTACAGCTTCAAGAAGAGTCTCAAAACACTTTCCATGCACCCAACTGCAGTTTACGAAGATGCAAGAATCCTTACTGTGAATATGGTGGAGCAGAGAGCTTGTCAAACACAACTCCAGTTATTAGCTTGATCATCAATATTATTGGATCACTATTGCAAGTAACTTATCGGTGGGGACTTATGGGTGGAAAAAAAAACAACATTACAGGAAACAACATTGGTGACCAGGATACTGTATCACATCATGTGACCCCTTAGCGGATGGTGATCCAGTTAGCCATAGCTGTTCCTAAACTCAGACCCTATAACTGTCCTACAAGCCCCACAATTCCTCAGCTTTGCAGTTTGCATGGTGATGACATGAACACTAGAATGGCAATGACTTAAAGAGGCATGTCTTTATATCACAAGCCAGGCAAATGAATTATGCTATTGCAAGACTTGCACTAGATGACATGACATCTTAAAGTAACTAACTGTAAGAAGAAAAATACATGAGTATCACAGAACACAAGTGATGTGTATGTCTGAAACTGGCTTAGTCCCATGGTGCAAAGAAGCAGCGTGCAGTCAATGGTCCAGAGGTCATGGGCCTTTGACCTTTACTCCCAGTGTGCTATGTAAGGAACAATGTCCTCAGGGCATGTTTGGTGCGTTTAAAGAAGAATGACTTCGTTCTTGGTTTAAGTAAATGATCTAAAAACAGAACAGCTCTCAAGCCTTCCCAGTAATCTCACTGTGAAGCAATATAAAATGTAGACAAATAACTGATGGTGGTGCATGGCCAAGATATGAGTGGCTGCTCCACACTTAGACTAAACATTTTCTGAACCTCTTAATGGGTAAATGTGTGTACAGTGTGTACTTTCCCAGTACAATAAAATCACAGATAAACAACCAAGCAAGCAAAAACATGTTGCTACCTCAAACCATTCTGCTTGAAATATTTGAACTAATTTTAGTGTTAAGACATGTTGAGCAAAACTGAGCAGTAACAACTAGGGTTACTTTGCTTTTTATCCAGTGACCTAAAAGTCAGTGGGCCATGACTTATGTTTTAATTTGAAAGTAATTCAATTATTGCTAAATTAGTAATATGGTCATGTCGCTTGTCAACACTTTCCTGCCTAACATTATCCTACCTGAAATATTCTTCTTAAGCTTCTTATAGGCTTATTTTATATAATCTTACAGCAGGGGAAGTGACAAATTAATTGATTTTGTCCCCAGCCTTTGTATTAGATTCATTCTAGGTACCCTCACATACCCTCACATACCCTACCTCACCATCAATCTAAAAACAGATTGTTTGTGGTGGCAGTAGCTCAGAGAAATCAAGGAGTTCGTCTCCAGTCTTTAACCACCAGTTGAAGCCCTAGGAAGCACACTGACCCAGGCGTCTCCAGTCTTTAACCACCAGTTGAAGCCCTAGGAAGCACACTGACCCAGGCGTCTCCAGTCTTTAACCACCAGTTGAAGCCCTAGGAAGCACACTGACCCAGGCGTCTCCAGTCTTTAACCACCAGTTGAAGCCCTAGGAAGCACACTGACCCAGGGTAGACTCCCTTCGCCCGCTCGTGCTCCTGTGGAGTTGAGCATCGGCGTTTCAAAGCAGGCTGATCTCATGCAACTCAGGTGCTCTGCCCACATGCCTGGAGCACCTTACCAGAGCAGCATCTCAAAGAGGTTGGGTGAGATCATATGGCAGACTCTTCCTGCTCCACCCAGAACGTGGGACAGACAGTAATGTGATCGCCTTACACCAGCTCCGTATGTTTGCTTTGGTTGATGACTTCTTTATATGTGTCAGAGCTTCTGTTCTGTCACTTGGCATCAGCCCTGTTTATTAAGGGTGGGTAGTGTGACTGTTAATCTTTGTAAATGTCAAAGAAAAAGCAAGAACAAGCAAAATAAACAAAAACAGTTGCTATGTAAACGTGTCAGTCTAAAGTTTACCAAGGGTCTGGGTCACACTGAGTGGGTTATGTGCAATAGCACTTCACTGTACGCTTCACCCATGTACTTCCAGTGCCATGAGCAGTCTTTACAGAGTGTAAACGTGTAAGCTTTGTAAAGTGTACGTTTGTAAAGCTATTTTTTTTTTCATAATAAGATTTTTTATTTAGCAGATGCCAAAATTAAAAGTCGCAGAGACAGATCTGGACAAGTGAAGTGCATCATGTTTCTTCTCCTTTTTTATTTGAGTTTGCTGAAGACTTAAAGCAGATTATTTAGTATTTTTGCAATGACAGTAAGTATGACGTAGGGTTTGATAACAAGCAAATTATTATCTGTCTGTCACTTGAAATTGTCGTCAAATAACACTAACTTAAAACAGCCAAGCCATACTCATTTGCTTCTTTTGGTTCCAACCCACAAATAAAACCCATTCATTGGTGGACCGGCCAAAGGGTATGCTGGGAGTCTAGCTCACTGCTGGCCAATCAGTGTGCAGTGTGCATAGCTCAACCAGATGTTAAAAAGGCGTGGATGGGGTGAAAGATGAAAGGGTGAATTCTTGAGTGTTGCTGGCTGCCTAGGAAACAATCAAAAGATGCACTTACATGAGAACTTCAGGGAGCTTTGATGTCTGACGTCTTGGAAGAAGACAGCAGAGGATATGAAGGAGCCTTAAGCTGGGATGGAGGGTGGAGTTCTACTCTGTGGCTCAGATTTCACATGGTAGGAGATGTGTTGCTGGATGCAGTGGCATTGAGGCGCACCCAGTGGTTCTGGTAAATGTCGCTTCCCAGAACGTTATCCAGTTATTTAAAGACAGCATGGAAACACCCCTTCGAATGATCTCCACTTTACCAAACTTCACAGACACATTTTCAGTGAGTTAAAGAAACTTCTAGAAAGACCTCTGTGTAGAACTTGGATAGTGTTGAAGGCACAAACCAATAGCAAGACTGTTTCAATCTAAACCTTTACACCTGTAAAATATAGAAAATGGCAATTTAGAAGACCTTTCACATTCGCTGGACTTCAGGAGTTCTCAGACTTAAAACATTAGTGTACTGTATAGTGAACGACACTACTGTAAAACGTGAAATGGTGATGTTCAAATTTAATTACAGGTGCGAAAGTGGTGACCTGGAAAAGCCAAACACCCACAAAGCTACTTTAACCAGCGGTGACGTCTATGTTTTTTTTTTTTGAATGAGCAGGGACTGTTCACCGTGCAGCTCCTGTTTCATGGTGTGACGGAAAGAGGTGGGACAGTTCAAAGACCCAACAGTCCACATTATTGTTCCGAGACAGTGAATGAGGATCAGAATACCCCGAAGAGACTTAAAAACAGTGAATGAGGTTGTATTAGGATCAGAATACCCTGAAGAGACTTTAAAAAAAACAGTAATATCTACACCAGATATCTTACCAGATATATTTAATTGCAATATCTTTTCTTTCCATTTATGCTCAAGGCCTGTGAAACATAAATCTTTAAACTACATGAAAAACACCCTTTTCAATCAGCTTTCTTTCACCACATTCTAAAGACTCTACAGCCAGACTTCCTTTATAATAATAAAGAAGATGAAGATCACATATTTATTGTGACTAAGGAAGATGAAGGTTATATATTTAACATGATTATGGAAGATGAATATTACATATTTAATGTGGTAAAGGACGATGAAGATTACACATTTAATGTGCTTAAGGAAGAGGAAGATTACAAATGTAATGTGCTTAAGGACGATGAAGATTACACATTTAATGTGCTTAAGGAAGAGGAAGATTACAAATGTAATGTGCTTAAGGAAGAGGAAGATTACACATTTAATGTGCTTAAGGAAGAGGAAGATTACACATTTAATGTGCTTAAGGAAGAGGAAGATTACACATGTAATGTGCTTAAGGAAGAGGAAGATTACACATGTAATGTGCTTAAGGAAGAGGAAGATTACACATGTAATGTGCTTAAGGACGATGAAGATTACACATGTAATGTGCTTAAGGAAGAGGAAGATTACACATGTAATGTGGTAAAGGACGATGAAGATTACACATGTAATGTGCTTAAGGAAGAGGAAGATTACACATGTAATGTGCTTAAGGAAGAGGAAGATTACACATGTAATGTGCTTAAGGAAGAGGAAGATTTAATGTGATAAAGATCATCGAAATATATTTGTATTTTGCGGCTTCTGTTTTGTGATTTCTGTCTTGAAGGAGCTTTCTTAGACATCTTGAAGGAGCTTTCTTAGACATCTTTCAAAAGAGTTACATCCAACCAGTTCCAAACTGGTCCAAACTGACCTGATGTCTTAAAATGACTTGGGCTGCATGTAGACATGTAATCAAGAATGATTCAGAAGGATTTGAAAAACACACACATCTAATGTCTTTCCTTGAAGCTTGCATTCAAACCCAACCCCCCCCCCCCTACAAAATACCCCCAAAACAAAGAAGTGGATTTTCCAGTGTTTAATATATATACAAGATGGATCAGACTGTATTAAAAGCTTCAAGTTAACATGCACATCTGATCAAAGAAAATAAAATAAATGTAATATGGACATTTCAACTCACAGTATAAACAAAGCCTTAGTATTCTTAGTATTCTATTTGTTATTTTTCTAGCAAATGGCTTTCATTTATTACTGTGCGAAATGAATGGAAACCTGGCATAGTCTGAAGCTATAGCTTTGAAGTTTGGCTGGACAATATCCATGTTGTCTATAAAACAGTAATAGATCACATTTATATGTCTACATCACATTCATTCTTCAATCCATTACTTTCTGCTCTTTTGCCCTCCTTGGTATGTTACACTGCGTGGTTTGATCGTGATAATCCTAGTGGGAGATTCTGAAACCCTAAACAAGCTGGATGTAGTTTACCCAAGAAGCTCTGTCTTATGCCCAAGTATACCCAAGGGCACTGTTCACAAAAGAACTGGTTGGGAAATAAAGACGATGCATTGGTGATTAGTACCTTTTTAGCTCATAACTACTGGGCTCGTGCCTTTAAAACAGTTAGCAGTGCTAATTAAAATGTCACATCTCCAAACTAGAATATACACATTGTACATTTCTCCCAGTTGTATGTCGTTTTGTGCATGAGACTAGTCTAGACCGAAGCCAACAGAGGTTGGTACCTCCTTATCAGATAAGAGTGGAAAAACAAAGTTATGACTCATTACATGTGGTCTAGCATCAAAAAGCATAACTATGCCCAGTTTCTTAGCAACCATATCCATTTGCTGCCATTTTATCATAAGGACATTATTCAAGGACATTATTCCAGGACCTACTGTAAATGTTGGTGTTTGCATCTGCAGTTGGTGTTGCTGTGGAATCACCAGATTATTGTAAATAATTAGGCTAGATGCCTAAGTTTAGACATTGCATTGAATTCTCAGGTTTCTTATTGTATTGAAATAATTAAATTACTACCTCACCATGCACTACAGCAATTAAATACAATATCAACTGATGGTGTCAATCAGCAATGAATAAATATATAATATAATTTGTTTTCTATAATATATATTTTCTATCCATCCATCCATTGTCTTCCGCTTATCCGGTCCGGGTCGCGGGGGCAGTAGCCTAAGCAAAGAGGCCCAGGTTTCCCTCTCCCCAGCCACCTCTTCCAGCTCTTCTGGGGGATACAATGCGTTCCCAGGACAGCCGAGAGATATAATCTCTCCAGCGTTTCCTGGGTCTTCCCCCGGGCCTCCTCCCAGTTGGACATGCCCAGAGCGCCTCCCTAGGCAGGCGCCCAGGTGGCATCCGAACCAGATGCCCGAACCACCTCAACTGGCTCCTCTCTACGTGGAGGAGCAGCGACTCTACTCGAGCCCCTCCCGGATGACTGTGCTCCGTACCTTATCTCTAAGGGAGAGCCCAGACACCCTGCGAAGAAAACTCATTTCGGCCGCTTGTATTCGCGATCTCATTCTTTTTCGGTCACTACCCAAAGCTCGTGACCATAGGTAAGAGTCGCAACATAGATTGACCAGTAAATTGAGAGCTTTGCCTTTTGGCTCAGCTCTCTTCACCACAACGGTCCGGTACAGCGTCCACAACGCAGCAGCCGCATCACCGATGCGCCTGTCAATCTCGTTCCATCCTTCCCTCACTCGTGAACAAGAACCCGAGATACTTAAACTCCTCCACTTGAGGCAAGGACTCACTCCCGACCCAGAGAGGGCACTCCACCCTTGTCCGACTGAGTACCATGGTCTCAGTTTTAGAGGTGCTGACTCTCATCCCAGCCGTCTCGCACTCGGCTGCAAACTGATCCAGCGAGAGCTGTAGGTCTCGGCCCGATGATGCCAACAGGACCACATCATCTGCAAAGAGAAGGCGTGGAATCCTGAGGCCACCAAACCGAACCCCTCCGCCACTTGGCTACGCCGAGAAATTCTGTCCATAAAAGTTATGAACAGAACCGGTGACAAAAGGGCAGCCTTGGCGGAGTCCAACTCCCACCGAAACCAGTCTGACTTACTGCCGGCCATGCGAACCAAACTCCTGCTCCGTTTGTACAGGGACTGGGTAGCCCGTAGCAACGGGCCCCGTACTCTATACTCCCGAGCACCCCCAGAGGAATCCCCGAGGGACACGGTCGAATGCCTTTTCCAAATCCACAAAGCACATGTGGACTGGTTGAGCAAACTCCCATGCACCCTCTAGGACCCTCGCAAGGGTGAAAAGTTGGTCCAGTGTTCCACGACCAGGACGGAATCCACATTGTTCCTCTTGTAACTGAGATTCGACTATCGAACGGACTCTCTTCTCCAGAACCCCTGCATAGACCTTACCGGGAGGCTGAGAAGTGTGATCCCCGATAGTTGGAGCACACTCTCCGGTCCCCTTTCTTAAAAGGGGAACCACCACCCCGGTTTGCCAATCCAGAGGCACTGCCCCCGATGTACACGCGATGTTGCAAAGACGTGTCAACCAAGACAGTCCCACAACATCCAGAGCCTTAAGGAACTCAGGACGGATCTCATCCACCCCCGGAGCCTTGGCTCCAAGGAGTTTCACAACTACCCTGGTCACCTCAGCCCTAGTGATGGGCAAACCCCCCGCTCGAGTCCTCTGGTTCTGCTTCTCTATGGAAGACGTGGTGGTGGGATTGAGAAGATCCTCAGTATTCCTTCCACCGCCTAATGACATCCCCAGTCGAGGTCAGCAGATCCCCAGCCTCACTGTATACAGTGTTGGTCGGGAAACGCTTTCCCCTCCTGAGTTGCCTGACGGTTTGCCAGAACCTCCTCGGAGCCGATCGAAAGTCGCTTTCCATGGTCTCACCAAACTCTTCCCACACCCGAGTTTTTGCCTCTGCGACAGTCAAAGCCGCGATCCGCTTGGCCCCCTGTACCTGTCTGCTGCCTCCAAAGTCCCACGGGCCAACCAGGCCCGATAGGACTCTTTCTTCAGCATGACGGCCTCCCTTACCCGAGGTGTCCACCACCGGGTTCTGGGATTGCCGCCACGACAGGCACCGACAACCTTGCGGCCACAGAAGCCCGATCTGCCGCATTGACAATAGAAGCACGGAACCAAGCCCACTCAGACTCAATGTTTCCGGCCTCCCTCGGGATGCGGTCAAAGCTTTGTCGGATGTGGGAGTTAAAGACCTTTCTGACAGGTTCCTCTGCCAGACGTTCCCAGCAAACCCTCACAATACGTTTGGGTCTGCCAGGTCTGTCTGGCATCCTCGCCCGCCATCTGATCCAACTCACCACTAGGTGGTGATCGGTTGACAGCTCAGCTCCTCTCTTTACCCGAGTGTCCAGACACACGGTCGCAGTTCGACGATACGATTACAAAATCGATCATCGAACTGCGACCTAAGGTGTCCTGGTGCCATGTGCACTTATGGACACCTCTGTGCTTAAACATGGTGTTCGTTATTGACAAACTGTGACGAGCACAGAAGTCCAACAACAGAACACCACTCGGGTTCAGATCGAGAGGCCGTTCCTCCCAATCACGCCCTTCCAGGTCCCACTGTCATTGCCCACGTGAGCATTGAAGTCCCCCAGCAGAACAATGGAATCCCCAGAAGGGGCACCTTCCAGTACCCCTTCAAGGACTCCGAGAAGGCCGGGTACTCGAACTGCCATTCGGTGCATAAGCACAAACAACAGTCAGAGCCCTTTCCCCGACCCTAAGGCGCAGGGAAGCAACCCTCTTATCCACTGGGGAAAACCCCAACACACAGGCAGCGAGCCGGGGAGCTATGAGTAAGCCCACCCAGCCCTCCGCCTTTCACCCTGGGCAACTCCAGAAAGAATAAAGTCCAGCCTCTCTCGAGAGGATTGGTTCCAGAACCCAGACTGTGTGTGGAGGTGAGCCCAACTATATCTAGTTGGTATCTCTCAGCCTCACACACCAGCTCAGGCTCCTTCCCACCCAGAGAGGTTACGTTCCATGTCCCAAGAGCCAGCTTCAGTAACCGAGGGTCGGTACGCCAAGGCCCCCCGCCCGGCCACCGCCCAAACCACAATGCACCGAACCCCTAGTACTACCTCTCCCACCGGTGGTGGGCCCATGGGATATATATTTTCTATATATTTGTAATTACATCTCCTGTTATTTGTCCACAGAATCCATAATATATTTATTATTTAAAGGCTTTGTCTTAATTTTAACTAATCTGGTAAAAGCACTTTTCAAGGAAAAAAATTCAGTATGCATCCAAACTTGTTAAGCAAAATTCAAATGAATGGGAAACATGGTTATGAGTCCTTCAGGCGTCCCACTCCTCACGTCAGGCCTATCTGACAAATCAGAATATCCGCAAGGAGAACTTGGCTGCTGTCAACAGCCACGGGAACATAGACATTCCTGCCAACCACTGTCAATACCATTGCACCATTATGAAAACTGATCCATGCTGTGACTCCAAGAAAGAGAGTATAATAATAAAATGTGATTCCCTTAAGAGTCTACCAGTGGGATTCCATGTGGGTGATGTTACTTTAACCAGGTGTGAATAGATACGAGCTTTCTCAGGTGGAAAGTGAGCTGGACTAGAAGACAGGAAGTGAGGGAGAGTGTGGGAGAGACAGTTAAAGATTTTCTTGGATTTCATTTCAGGGTACACCAATCTCATAAATTATACTGGTAAAACCTGGGGAACCCAAAACATTCCTCTTATTCAGCCATAAAAAAGAACTTCAAGGTGAGCAGATTGGGTGTTCTTGCTAATGTACAATGGGAGAATTCTCTATCTCAGATTTTCAGTATGAAAAATACAAGGAATATCCTGGACATATGCTAGATTCTCAAATTCTCAGATTCTTCCTTGATTTCTATGTTTGGTTGTTTAAACTCCTGTGTCTGGCTCACCTGTAGGGTTTAAATTTATACTAGGTAAGCTCTTTCCAGGAATCACAGGTTCCCACCATATGAAGAAATGAACATTTACAAATGCCTTTTTTGTAATGTTTCCCTTCCAGTACTGAAGGATATGATGCATAGCCATCACGCAACATATACCTTTAGTCTTTCCTTCTGTAAGTAAAATCCATACTCAGTGCTGTTCAGGCCAGTTGATTGACTTGACTAAAACTTTTCAGTTCACCATCAACCTCTGTAGTGGCGGTTGTGCTACTGTGAAGCACTGTGCTGCTAAGCGACTAGCAGTAGCTGCACTGTGGGGAGGATTGTGATCTATAGAACAGTTTTTCATCAGATCAAAAGAGGAACAAAGCAATTGGGCAACAGCACTGGAGGATCACACACGTATGATGTGGGCATCTAATGATTCAATGTCTAACCGCAGCCTCATGAAGCTTAAGTCCCTCCCCTCAAAATGGACAGTATCAGAAAAAAAATACAGAGAGAATTAGCTGAGCTACAAGGTATGAGGTCTGAACTGAGAATAATCCCCACAGCCAGTCCACTGAGCTGCCTTTTATGATTCTATCTAAGGCTGTAGTCATTTCTGTAGGACTGCTGATTAACGTCAGGGCAGTACTTAGTCTAGACGAACATACAGGAATGCACATGGCACCATGAATGTTGTCCTTTCATCTGCCCTGGAGTTGTTAAGAGAACCCACAAAGAAATTGATTTCCCTCTTGCCTTCATATTCATGTTGTAAGTTCAAGTAGTTGCAAGAAGGTTCCCACCACCAGGGATAAAGCAAGAATATATACCACTGAGCCCTGGTGTCTGAGCAGAAGAGCCTGCTGAACCAGATGTTTCCAGATGTTGGAGGAGAGAGTTGGAGGAGAGAGGGTCCTGCGTGTCCTTTTGTGCACAAACGAACGGATTAAAGGTGATTAATGTTCTTTCCATAATCCCCCCAAGATTGTCGGGGGGGCTCAGGGCTTGTATGTATCTGTGGTGGCTGGATCATTAGAAAAGAGTAGTTACATAAGTCTGGACTGCCTACACATCTCTGTCCTGATCAGAGGAGAAAGTCTAAAGATATGATAATTCAGGAGTTATATACTTTATGTGGTGTAAAAACATAGCAGCTCATAGCACCCCAGGGGAGTGCTGCAAGACCCAACAGGACACAGCCTAGCTTAGTAACATCCCTTGTACCTGCCAAGAAGCCATCTTGCCCAGATTACTTTCCTCATCTTCTCCTACCTAATGGAAAGCCAATTCAATTCTATTCTACTCAATTAAATTCGATTCAAGAATTCAAATACTTCAGTATTAAAGTAAAACAGCATGAACGAACCTTTGTAATTAAGGAAAGTATGAACTCGATGCTAATAATAATTAACATACAAAAACGGCAAATGGCATGAAAGAATACTTGAAGCCGAGACGAGAAAGGCAACGAGATGAAATGACAGGAAAACAACTAAATAATGAGGAAGAAATAATAAATAAATAAATATATAGAGGTTTGTGTGTGTGTGTGATATTGCCTTGCCGAAGTGCTGCTTTCTTTCTTTCTTCCCAGTGTGATTATTGACATTGTCATTATTGACATACATTGGGGTCATTTCAAATGTATGAAGTGGGTGTGGTGCATTTGGTCGAATGCTTCACATTCAGTCAGAAAATGCAGCTCTACTGTCTGCAGTCTCTGTTACACTGCTGGCAGAGTCTCTGCTCTCTGGGCAGCCGTGATTAATCATATCGGTTGTTCTGCATGGCAAGGCTGCATTCACAAAGTCTGGACTTTGTCAGCATGGTTCTATGTTTAAAATCAATCACTGTGAGCAGGTAGTCTGTGAGCTGTCATCTTAGGGCCAGATAGCACTGCCTATTGCTTAGTGTTTTTGTCCCAGTGGGTAATGTTTTCTGTTTTTGAAGTGTTATAGTTTGGTTTGCTATGACTGTTTGCATTTCAGACTGGTCAGGACCGGTGATGTGAGGGGACTGTTTTCTCTAGTCAACTCTTGGCCTTGCCGGGCTGTGGTATTGGTAGGTGGGGGGGGTTGGTATTTTTAAATGTAGCCAGTATTTAATAATACTTTTTTGAATTTTGAGTAATAGAGGGAATTAGCCTAATTCAGCTCGACCTTTTCCTCTGCAATTGCTGGATTTTTTTTGTCCCATCGTTCAAATCTTTGATTTGACAGTGATCCCCACTTCAAAATCATGCATACAGAATCCATTCTTTAAAATGGGTATTTGAATGTGAACATGAATTTGACATTTAATTGCATGGAAGGCCCTGTGTGTTTTCTATCTCAGACCATTGGCTACTGGATTGAAGTTTCAAGCTGAAGTAATCTAAGTAATTAAGCAACTTTCCAATGTTTGTGTCCTTATTGTGAAGTATAACATCTTTCACCTGAGATCTGGCTCTTTGTCAGGTCCAGGGCCCAGGTCTGTCGGTACTGCTCCAGGAGGTCCAGGGCCCAGGTCTGTTGGTACTGCTCCAGCAGGTCCAGGGCCCAGGTCTGTCGGTACTGCTCCAGGAGGTCCAGGGCCCAGGTCTGTCGGTACTGCTCCAGGAGGTCCAGGGCCCAGGTCTGTTGGTACTGCTCCAGCAGGTCCATGTTCTGCTGTAGCTCTGCTAAGGACAGCAGAAGCAGGTCACCTATAGAGGGCGAGACCAGGAGCTGCACAGCATTCGTTTTGTAGAGTCTTAGTGTTTTACAGACCTGCAGGTATAAATCTACACTGTTTGTGGTTTTGTGTTTTTGATTTGATAACTTATTGTTTTTTAATGTCTTAGTGAGCACCTTGAATGAGTACTTTGAACACTTTCTGCAGTATAAATATTCTTCACAATAGTGTTTGATAAGACATTATATCCAATATGCCTATTCTACTACTATTATAATAAGGACAAAGGGACCAAAATATTGTTTTTGTTATGTTTTATACTGATTGTTATGTTTTATACTTTACTGAAGAGCAGAGACTATGTGTAAAAACGGCTTTGATTTGTGGAGACCTTAAATATCTTTACGCTCACCTGGTCAGTCTTGTTCAGTGTTTCATGGGTTCACTGCCTATAGTGAAGAAGATGGAACTGGGTAAGAATGTCTATCAAATGCTGCAAATAAACCCTGACATTCTGTACTTCAGCCTTAAAGTCACTGTTTAATTTAAAATCCATTAAAAATGAATTTGCCACAACCTGTTGACTTATGACCATACAATATATAAAACATTAAAAGATAGCCATATCTCTAATGCAAAATACTCAACTGATATGGGTGATTTTTTAAATCTGAATATCAATATCAATAATTTACACTGTGATACTTAGATGTGTATACATAAGACCTGGCCAAGTACTGATACTAAAACATCATAATTATGGGAGCACATTAACCAAAAAGAAAGAGCTTTCATCATTCTGGAAAAAACCATAGTACATAGCGATGGGGACTTGTGACGGTGGTGCAGGAACTCAGGCTGGGCTCTCCTGGTAAAACACTTAATGCGTTGTGATGGAGTAGAACAAACACCACCCAGATTCTTTCCAGCAGTCTGCAGCTGTGTGCCTGACACCAGCAGTTAAACAAGAACATCTGTGAATGCCACTGGCATGTTGCTTAAGAAAGCAACATCCGGACACCATGGACAGAGGCTCGGCGCTCAGCTCCCAGACTTCACCGCACCGCACGCATCTGCCTCTGCCGAGACCAACAGGAGGAAATACAGTAAACACTTTGCTTTGGTTGTGAAATCTTCACGGCAGTCTGAAGACATCTGCAGAGCGTGGACGGCAGAACGGGTTCGTTATGGTCAGGTCATCTCCTCAGTTCTTCCCACTGACAAATGCAGTAACCGCTGTACTGCAAGCAACAGTGTCTATAAACACAGATCATTATGCATTCGAAATTGTTCAGGGTAAAATGCGGAGGGACGGTCTGTCTAAAGGAAAACGATGTAATGGAAAAAGTTTTGGTTTTGTGCAAACCAGGTATTTGAGCCCTCTAGTCATCGCTCAGAAAGCATAATGCACTCATTTACCAAGGCACTGGTTACACACTGATATTCTTCTCTTTGGAAGCAAGACGAGTTATTTTTGAAACGCATAAAAATCCACCAACTGGCTACCCTGTCCTTTTAAATGATTGGTTTATTCAGTGAAGCTTTGCTTGGCTTGAGGATGCAGGATGGAGTTTTTTTTTTGACCTATGTGGAACATATTGAATCTTCACTGCCCATATCAGTGAGTAACAAATGCTATTATGAAGGCTACTTTGACCAAGTACCCCGTAGTACAATAATGGGGACCCGACTGAGTGTGTATCTGAGGAATGAGCTGGAATCGGCCTTGGAAGGAAGGAGATTGTTTTTGGATACATTTGGACAGTGTGTTTGTAAATCTGTCCAAGGATTTCTGGTAATGACAACGTTTAGTCTCAGATTCCAAAACCAGCCTGGGCTTGTATGCCTGTCCAGGACGCCGTCGTCCGTTCCAACCGCTTCTCAGTCTTAAATGAATTAAAATTGGCGTTCGTTTGTGAGAGGAGGAGAAACAGATACTGACTTCTGAAATGATTCCAAACGTATTAGACTGGTAGTACTGATAATGTTTTTTGGTAGTGTGTGGAAGACGACCGCAGGTCAAGCAAGAATGTGCTTTACATTCAGACAGCACCGTAGAGAGGTCAGAATTAAAGACACCCTTGAACCAGACTACTACTAAACTACAGGAATCGATGCCATTACCTGGCGTTACCTAGTCGGGAAGGTTTGTCCATTCTTGGGTTTGTAGGCAAGCATCAAGGTTTTAGATCTGATGCGTGCAGCTACTGGAAGCCAGTGAAGAGAGAGCAGCAGTGGAGTGACGTGTGGACTTGGGGAGGTTGAAGACCAGTGGTGCTGCTGCATTCTGGACCAGCTGTAGATGTCTGATGACCCGTAGAGAAAGACCCGTAAGTAGGGAGTTGCAGTAGTCCAGCTCTGAGATGAGGAGAGACTGAACAAGCACCTGGGTAGCGTCCTGTGAATGAAAGGATCATATGAAATGTGTTGAGAAGGACAACTGCTTCAGTTTAATGGGTAAATCTAGTAAGAGGTTTTGTTATTATAAGCCCTTCACGTTTGCAAACACTGACTGGGTGGAGGCATATGATTACTGCCAACTCGCACCACCCATTCCAACAAATAAAGTTTTTTTTCCCCCAGTAAATAAAAATAAATAAACCAGCGTAACAGAACATGATATAGATGATAATATAATGAAAGGTTCAGATCATTTCACACTCATAAACTGTGCAGTCTGGCTCAGAGTTGTGAGGAGAGATTGAAGATGCCATGGAAGAGAGAGGTGTTTCAAAGGAAATGCCAAAACTTGGATCCACTGGTCCTAAACAGCGTCATGAGTCAGTGACGCTCGCGGCGACACCCACGGTGACGTCCGTGGTGACGTCCGTGGTGACGCCCGCAATGACGAACCTCCACTTACTTGTAAACATCTGTAATACAGAAATTAGAATTCATCATTTTGCTGAGATCAAGGCAAAAGCCTTGATTTCCTCCTGAGAGCTTGCCTGGATGAACAGGACTACAATAAACATCAACATGGAGTAGGGAGTAGGGATTGCATTCCAACGTCTTTCTTTAATGAAACAACGTCCTTTGCACATGGTCACTTAACTAATAAACAAAATACAAAAGAAGTGTAAGGGAGTGATAAACACTCCCGACAAACATGGGTCTTCTTCGTTTGGTTAATGAATCAATCTTTAGATGCCAGCAATGTCAATATCACTGCAACAAAGCCGTTGTTGAATCGTTGTTATATTCATTGGTAACATCCACAGCCTGAATTGGGTAGCTAGGCTGTGTTCTTTGTTCTTGTGTCTACAGGCTTATCTGATGAAGGGGAGAATCCCAAAACAAACAGGCCTACAGGACCATTGTGGAGGGGTCACTGCAGGACACCAGGATCAGGACCTCCACGCGCAGTAAATGGACAGAGGTATAACAAACTGGTTTGCTTTGAGCGACTACTGCTAAAGACATGGTTTAATGACAATCAAGGGGGGAGGGGTCTGAGTTTGTAGGGTAGTCTTTGAGGATGTTAGTCAAGGGGGGAGGGGGGGGAGGGGGAGGGGTCTGAGTTTGTAGGGTAGTCTTTGAGGATGTTAGTCAAGGGGGGAGGAGGGGGGGAGGGGTCTGAGTTTGTAGGGTAGTCTTTGAGGATGTTAGTCAAGGGGGGAGGGGGGGGGGGGTCTGAGTTTGTAGGGTAGTCTTTGAGGATGTTAGTCAAGGGGGAGGGGGGAGGGGGAGGGGTCTGAGTTTGTAGGGTAGTCTTTGAGGATGTTAGTCAAGGGGGGAGGGGGGGGGGGAGGGGTCTGAGTTTGTAGGGTAGTCTTTGAGGATGTTAGTCAAGGGGGGAGGAGGGGGGGAGGGGTCTGAGTTTGTAGGGTAGTCTTTGAGGATGTTAGTCAAGGGGGGGGGGGGGGGGGGAGGGGTCTGAGTTTGTAGGGTAGTCTTTGAGGATGTTAGATGCTATATATAAGTAGCATTTTAGGGTTCTTCAAAAGTCCCAAAGTGATATGCAACTTTATCTTCAGCTGCTTGTATATTATGGCTTGCAGGTCCCTTTGCTGATATACCCAAAAACCTTCAGAGATCTGCAAAAGTTCATCTGAATGGCCTCATGTAATGAAAACAACGTGTTTCTCATCTGATTCCTGATTACGTATCGTGGCCTCTGTGCTACCACTGAAATGTTTGTGATGAACTCGCTTTATTTCATTTGTAAAGGTCTTTGCATGGTGCCTATTAAACATGTAACTCTCAAACGGTAGTCTTGCGTGTTTAAATGCAAGTATGGCTTTATATCTAAAAACAAGCCGTTTCTTATTAATTAACAGATCCCTAAAATAGCGAATTACTCCACTTTAAATGTTTTTTATGAAATACACATTAAGATACTGAAAGACAGCGAAAGCCCCCCCTCCCCTTCTGGCTCTGTCAGAGTGGCTCGAAAAACAAGCAACTCATCAAAAGGTCTCCACAAACAAAAGAGTACAATAAAACAATTCACTTCCTGTCTTCCTGAGGTCCTTTGAAAATCAGCCAGACAGTGTGGATTAAATGGGGTGAGAGAGAAGAGACAGACATAGAAAGAGAGGGGGAGAGAGAGAGAGAGAGAGGAGAGAGGGAGGAGAGACAGACTGACAGAGAGAGAGGGGGGTGAGAGAGAGAGAGAGTTTTCCAAATGCTTGGCTCCCTCACCCTTCCCCCAAAACAAGAGGAAGTGAATTCATCAAGGTTAGTAAGAGGACACATTTGTTCCAGGTTGAGGAGTATGCAGAGGAAAAGACCAGACAAAAGTGACTCAGTTTGAGAGTCCAGACAACTGATGGGTCATACCAACTGTCCATAAACGTCACGTTTTCGTATAGTAATATAGAAGCAATGTTGTAATGATAAAAGAAAATAAGATAAAACAACTGCTATTTAGAATGGTCTTCTTTGTACTGAAAATTAACTAGTAACTAAAACAATTTAGGTAACCTAGAACAAAGGTTTCTGTATTTAGGGTCTTTTCAGTGACTAGCCACACAAACTTTGTTACAAATATCAGGCTTATTATTTAGCAAATAGTACACCCTGCTGACCAAAACGTGACAAGTCTCTCAAACTATCTAGACGAAAGAGTTCGCATCTAAACACAGACATGACTCACACAAAATACAGGACTGATAACATGTCAGACACTCGTGCAGCTGCTGAGACATATTTCACCTCATACACGTTGCTGCAATCGTTGATGAGTCTCCGTATTCCGCATGACTAACAGCCAGTCATCTGTCATCAGGCACTTGCAATCTCCAACCAGGGCCAATGCTGCCCTCTAGTGGACAAACAATGTCACAAAAAGATGAGAACAAAGTTATTAAAGGGGATATTATGCATTATGAAGGGCATAGGCAGCAAAACATGACTTTTTTGTCTTGGCAAAACACATTTACTGATCATGCCATTTAAGTCACAGTTCCTTGACATCTGCTATGTTTTCCACACACCACCTACCCCCAAAACCACAACCCGCTGTGAAGTACACCACAGGAAGTCACAAATGATGGAGACACCGCACAGTTTGCTCCGAGCCCCCCTGAGGCAGAGCAACAGATTTGGGAAGAAAAGCCCCCGCTGTGTGCAGAATGGCATCAGATAAAGGAGCTGACACTGTTCAGGTCCGCACGTGGAGAAAAACAAACGCTTCGCTGCAGTTTACAGACCACGCTTCCTGTCATAAGACGTGACATTGCTCAAATAATAGGGGAACTTGCAGCATCTTAAAAAAAACTAATTAATAAATTGTCTCCAATAGCGGACCTCTCTTGGTTCATAGTGACATGTAATAGGACAGGACGAAAGAACCGCCACAACCTTCTGCCGTCAGCGTGACGTCTGAATTACCAGCACGAGCACGCCGGTCATGAGCTGCTGTCGTATCTGTCGCCAGTGTCCAGGTGCAGATAAAGCTATCGCTCAGATAGTGGTGCGCCCTTTCTCTGGCGATAGGAACATGTAATATTTAAAATACACTTTGCTTTTGACAACGAAACAGTGCTCCCGTCTGGTATTTGATTGCTACGATAACAGCAGGAGGGTGTTGTTTGGAGCAAGTTACAGAAGCAGAGACCATAAAGGAATCTGCGGTGACGTCACCGACGTGATCCAGACACCAGCCACGAGACGTCTAAAGACGCGATAAAATAAATGAGACGAATACGAAGCGGCGTCGGTTTGTCGGCGTTGGTTCTAGGAGGAATACGCTGGTCCTACATACGACCAGGGCTTCTACCAGTAATCAGACACGCACAAAGCTATTATCCCAGAAGGAAGCTGCTACATTTCTAAATCTATTTCCAACAGAGAAAAAGTGGGACTGTACCTATGCGAAGCACAGTGAAAACAAAAGAAATCCTCTAATAGTAATGCAAGTAGAATATGGCAGGGTTTGGGTTTGATGCAGAGAGAGGCTTCTCGCTGATGTGAGGGAAGAGTAAAACTTGGTGATAAATATTCAACGTGCCGTTGTCTTTACTAACGCCTTCTGAGTCAAACTCTCTCTGAGCCAGAAACACAAACTCGCCGTTCATGATGTCATCTGACGCAATGCTTTGGCAGTCACTGCTGAATAAAGTTTCCATGACTTAGTAATAAAAACAATAAATAATAAAAGTCACTCCACCCACTAGGGCTTGCGAAACAAATATTGTAGAGATTTCTTGTACAGGGGCTTTTATCTATAGAGCTAATAATAACAAAGAAGCTAGTGAAAGACCTGAACTGCATAAAACCATATAATGGGATGAGAAATAAGTGCCTCAGAGAACAACCTCTAATGTGAGGGTTTAGGAGTTAGGAAGTGCCTTCTCTCACTCTGAAGCTCTGACTGGGGCAGGAAAGAAATAGAATGCAAAAGCAAAGGAGAGTCAGCTGGCTTAGCAACGTCAGTGGGGTTTTGTGCTTACCCAAACAGCAGCAGGGTTCAGCACACCCACCAACTGTGAGATGCCATGACTACCTGTACATCAGATTTTAAAGGAATGACTAGAGCTGCATTTTCTAGAATGTGTTAGACAGATCACTTTATTAATCAATTATTGAGTTATTTTAGTAATTCAATTATTGCTGTAGCCCAAGGTGGAGAATGTAAACACAATAAGCATTTAAAAACACAAAATAAGGCAATATGATAAATTTGTTAAAAGTAAATGAGAGATAATTATGTGCAATGTGCAAAGTGCACTAACAGAGTCAGACCACTGTAAACAATGTTTACCACAGCACTGGTCTGTAGTCATTCAAGCAGGAGAAGTAGGCTTCTCTGGAACAGGGACCAGGCAGGATGTTGTCCACAGCAGTGGTACCACCTCCTAGTACCACCTCCAGCACAAACCTTCAGTTGAGTGGTGGTGTGTAAACAGTGCCGATGGTGAAGGGTGTTGATCGGTGGTGGTTTACACCCTTTCAGCTCATATTCAGCTCATTGGCTTTGTTCAGACGGCCCTAGACTAGTGGCAAGACCACATTTGTGCTGTTGGTGCATGTTTTCAACTCTCATTGTCTCTGCAGTCGAAGGGTAGTGTCCCTGGGTTTTCCATGGAGCCATCCAAAATCTTTTTCTGGGCTAAAATAGCTCTGCTGCTCTAGGACAACCCTTGTGGCTGAGATGTATTACTTTTGAAATGTCAGTTGAAAGTTTCCTCTTTTCTGGTATTTCTGGAAGCTCAGGAATCCACCTGTCTCACTTCAGGCTGCCACACTAAATTCACCTGGATAGAGTTACTTATTAACTCAGCCTCATGCACAATGCACCCATTTTTCTCGTGTATTAAGAATTTAGAGCTGTATTAATTCTGACTGAGACTTAATGCAAACAGTGAGGATTTATAATGAAATAGAAACATGTGCCTGAACTACAAGTAATCATGGGTATTCTAAACCCTGGGTATTCTAAATTCTGGGTATTGTAGTTTTAAAATGTAATAGATGAGATGAAAGGTGGGTTTTTCTTCAGTGACACAGATTTAAGCTTTGCATATGAAAAATCAAGAAAGCAAAAACAAACATCACGGTTTTGACATATGCTTATACTTGGGAGTTTACTAGTGGCCTTAACAGAAATCAGTAGGCATGAGCAAGTGATTTTAAAAGGACCCTCTGGCAACATCGTTCATGCCACATGAGGGCAGAATATGGCAGGCAGTACATCTGCTCCTCCGCCTTTTTCCCTGAGGTGAGAGAGCCAGGTGAGATGGATGGAGTCGGCACTGAACCAGGTGAGCTGATACGAGTAGATTAGTTGGCGTCACCGTTGTGTAGCATATGGCCGAATGACCTACACCTGCAGTTTTCTCACTACAACCAAATTCATTCCAAAAATGTTTTGGTGTACTCTATAACCATCAGTCATTTCAAAGAATGATAAAAGATAATGAAATATGATCATATGTAAGCATTATATATGTGCAGTCTTACAAAATTAATAAACATGTAAATAAACAATCTGTAATAAGAAATCTGCCTAAGCATAATTGCAAATAAATGCATGCAATAAATAAATAAATCGAATTCATAAATTAATGCAGTGTGCACAGACACAATTAAGATAGATTTCTGTAAATGTCGTATGCTGATTTAATTAACTGCACAACATCAAAGCTTTAATGAGTCTCTTTTCATCCGAGGCTTTGGTTGTGCGGCTGCTTTGTCGACACATCTCATCCTTTGGCATCCACAAACACACACATCTCGACCTCTTTATTTACCCAGTACAGTAAAGGCTGTTTACGTGGCTGTGAGGTGGATACTCACTTTCTCTCTGTTTAATCGCTGAGGGTTCGGAGAAGCCAGATGAAACGCTCATTTGTCGGGCTGCCGCAGGAAACCAACAGCTCATGTGAGTTTTTCCTGTTAGATCACATCACACCAGGCCACTCCTGCCCATACACACCATCATCTTCCCAGTCTGACCAGCATCACTTCTCTACCTTACAATCATTAGGGTTGTATTGATCGTCTTTACCACTACGCGCGATTGTTGTAAGCCTCAGATTACTTTTATCCTGCCGGCGTAGTGTGAGCTGAGAGAGAGTTGTCAGGTTTTGATGATTCTTAAAGTAGCTGTTAACTGCTAACATCATATTGCAGATACCTTACATACCACTCAAGCATAAACCTTCAAAAAACAAACCATTAATTATGTTCATTTCTAAGGCTGTGATTTTAGTTATGATCATGAGCACTTAGTTAACAATATACATCGACGTGGTTGGTTCATACTGACCGAACCTTCTAAAGTGTAAAGTCGCACGTTAGCATCACCCACACCGCCAGTCTTTCTTAGAGGCGGCTGATTCCCTGCGTCACGTGGCCGAAGCAAGCATCACTCAGATGCAGGCGAGCGGCTGGGAGGCGGAGATCTTTCACTATGGAGCATCGCGGCCGCCGCGCTGTCTGACTGCTCGTCTTCAGACTCATTCTGCTAGGCGACTCCCAAAACACACAGGTAGGCAAATTCAAATGTCTCATACAACAACTTACGCAATTCTGCACGCCACTATAAGCAACATCGTTAACTTGGTGTATGACTGAGTCTGGTGTGAAAAGGCGCTGCCAACTCAGAGATCCGTAGGAGAAACCTATTTCGTTCTGCAAATGACAAGGCGCAAGGCAGCTGCTTCTACTTATAAAGCCGCAATTCGTTTATTTGTAACGTAATTATGGACAAGGTGTTTTACGTTCAGCGCACGAGATGCTTGTGGAATCGTAAGATTCAGGTGCAGCGGCGCGGAAGACGTTGACCGGGTTACCTTTATCGATTTATGTGCCATTTGGTTCAGGCTACTAATGCATGACACATTTTTGCTGTTGGTTGGTGTTTTATAAAAATCGCGGAACTGTTGTGTGAAAAATAGTCGCAGATAAATCAGCCTTCCGTTTGTCTAGAACAAAGGCCATTGCATTTTAGCGATGTCGTTTGGGTTAGGCTAACACTGACACCAGCTTGAAGTAGGTTATCGGAACGAGCGACAGTCCATCAAATAAACTCAACAAATTATAACAATATACTGTGGATTAATTGTAACTCAAGCAGTATTGTGAAAACTATAGCCTAATTCAGATAATTTCTCTCTCTCTCTCTCTCTCTCATTTTTATACGCTGTTGTTAAGGCTTTGCTCTTCAGAATATGTAGCTAATTCCCTGGGGTTATGTTAGGTTTTTTTTATTTATCATATTTGCACTGTTATTTTGCAGTTAAATTGGATATTTGCATGTTTGCCCCTGTGCAACAGTGCCTGCAGCAGTTTCTGTAAAATGTTAAACACATCTTCATTGTAAGCCGGGTGCAAAGCGTGCATTGGACTACCACATAAACACGTCAATACATGACGGCAGTGGCAACCACACCGTAGGTGTTGAAATTAACATGGCATTTCTTTACAGTAACGAATCAGATAATACACACCCACAATTTATTTTGAAATCTTGAAATAGATGGCCATTAAAACGACAAAGTCAAAAATAAAACATTTTTGTCATGCGTAGTAATTCCATTAATAATGTGGCTTCTCTGCGCTTTCACTGGACATCTGAGATCTTTGCAGATGTTTCTGCTACCCACATGGATTACTAAATATACACGTGCACACCCACATGCAGATATGTTAGCTTAGATCAAGTGACTGGAAAATGCTTCAAGTGGTGTTGTGTACTGAAAGCACCCTATGTGTTCCAGTGCCACCCATGTAGCTAATTGTTACTAGTATAAAGACAGGGGCGCATCATCCAGGTGCTTATGGGCTACTTGAGTGGTAAGTCACCGCTGACATTACAGTGCAATCCAAGGCGAGTCCTGCAAACCAGCCTATAGTTTGATATACTAAGACCTCTTAGCCATCAGTACAGAAACAGTGCGGTGGCTGAACTGGAATCAGCTATGAGTTCATGGCCAGAGAGCAGTGAAGATAATCTGCTAACTCCCATGTCAGATCAAGCATTCGTTTCATAGCAAAGTGTTCTATATGTTTAGTGTGCTTGTTAAATGGTGACATTAGGAATCCAATAGGACAGCCTAGAAACCTTGCACCCTTTTTGGTATGTGTGTACGGTCTATTTAAATAACCATTTAAATATAAATATAATCAGCACTTCATTACAGCCCCAAATACCCACAAATACTACCTCTAAACCCTGGATTTATTTATTTATTAATTATATTTCCTAAATATAGCGAGTCGGTTCCTTGAGTGGAGGTCTAGTTCACTTCAACCTAAGGTCTGTGTTATGATTCATAAATGCTTCATAGTACCAGCTGTCTGTTTATAACCCAGCAGTCAGTATGCACAACGTGAAGGTCCTGGTCTGTCAGTTCTGCCAACAGTATTCCATTAATCACATCTTTAATTTGCTAAATCATTTTTACAGGGACTAGAGGGTTGTGCATTAGCATTGCACATGGCTTTTGGGGCCGTGCATTAGAAATTAAATGTTGTGCTGCCAGTTACTGTTATTGCAAACTGTTGATGAAAGAGGCTTCAGTGTAGCTGAGGATACTGCAGAGACTTATGGTGTAGCAAGTTCAAAATGAGAGGATATGCTTATGAATCACTCTTTTTAAATGATATGTGACAATGTAGGTTTTGATTTCAGTGGAACTCTCCTTATGAATGTATTGGCCAGATAGTGTTGGCCAGACAGTAGGATACAGTACTGGAAGAGAGTGTGTTATAAGCACTTACACACATTTAGAGCAGTTTCAGTAGACTCAGGTTACAGTTCCTCAAAAAGAGTGCCCAGCGATCACTTACCCTACTGGCCACTTGGGGATGTTTCATTATTGTTTAACTTCACTTTATTTTTGTTGGTGAAGGGACACTGTCTTGTTCCGCAGGGGAAGGTCCGACCTGTGCATAACAGTGTACGTCTGAGCACAAGTGGGTGTTCGTTCACCCGAAGTCCGTGACTGGCGCCTTGACTGGGTCAGGTAGAGGCCGAGCCAATAATTGATGCTCCCCTCCTTGTGGTTATTGCAGTGCATGAAACTGACATGCCATGTGATGTTGTGACTGTGGCCCTAAACGCCCCCTCTTCAACAGCTGGGGCCGAGCTGGTGCAGCTGAGAGAAGACGGGCAGGTGCTAGCTCGCTAACCCATCACCTCACAGCTCGCTAGCTCGTGAACTCATCAACCTCACAGCTCACTAACCCATGATCTCACAGCTTGCTAGCTCGCTAACCCATCACCTCACAGCTCGCTAGCTCGTGAACCCATCAACCTCACAGCTCACTAACCCATGATCTCACAGCTTGATCACCTAGCTCGTGAACTCATCAACCTCACAGCTCACTAATCCATGATCACAGCTCTAACCCATGCTTGCTAGCTAGCTCGCTAACCCATCACCTCACAGCTCGCTAGCTCGTGAACCCATCAACCTCACTGCTCACTAACCCATGACCTCATCAACCTCACAGCTCACTAACCCATGACCTCACAGCTTGCTAGCTCGCTAACCCATCACCTCACAGCTCGCTAGCTCGTGAACCCATCAACCTCACAGCTCACTAACCCATGACCTCACAGCTTGCTAGCTCGCTAACCCATCACCTCACAGCTCGCTAGCTCGTGAACCCATCAACCTCACAGCTCACTAACCCATGACCTCACAGCTTGCTAGCTCGCTAACCCATCACCTCACAGCTCGCTAGCTCGTGAACCCATCAACCTCACTGCTCACTAACCCATGACCTCATCAACCTCACAGCTCACTAACCCATGACCTCACAGCTCGCTAGCTCGCTAACCCATCACCTCACAGCTCGCTAGCTCTGCTAACCCATCACCTCACAGCTCGCTAGCTCGCTAACCCATCACCTCACAGCTCGCTAGCTCGCTAACCCATCACCTCACAGCTCGCTAGCTCGCTAACCCATCATCTCACAGGACGGGCTCCCAGGGCCACTAATCTGATCGAGAGCTCCCGAGTGTACACTGAGGTGCAGTCATCTGTGATCTATAGGGGCTGTACTGTGATCACACCTGTTAGGAGGCCCCCAGGGGGAGAATGCCGCACTCACACCCACGTGGCCAGTCACTTGCTGCAGGATTAGGGAGGACGAAAGACGTTGACTGCCATGTGTGAGTGCAGCACACTGAAATGGTCTCTGAACTGAGATGCTGTGGCAAAACAACATACGTGCATTAATGATCTGTAATGCGTATTGCAGTACTGATGCTTGTATTTTGTATGTGGTGCCGCTTTGAAACCGTGGCAACTAGAGGGGCAACATTTCTCTGAAATGCATAGAGCACATTTGGAAGTTGTGGTTTAATCTTTTAACACTTCCAAACAAAAAATGTTGACAAAAAATCTATATGGAGAAAATATTAGGTTTCTTATTGACAGGACAGGTCAATAACGTTTCTGCTCAGTGGAATCTTTCCGCTAGGCTGTGGGATCTAGTGTCACCTTCCAATGGAATAGCCAAAAGAACGCAGAACTCTAGTCCAGGTTTGATTTGCATGGATGTGTGCAGCATAGAAGGGTGTGTCCACCCTGTCCACAAATTATCAGGACCTGCTATATTAACTACACGTAACGCTCAGAACTCTGGGGCACTGTCATATCAGAATGAGTGCAGAAGCTTTATTTAGAGCACGGTGGAACACGTGTCATTAGCCCGTAGAAGAGCTTTATTTAGATACCCCTGGCTCCATGTATTTCGGAGGGACTGCATAGTGCTATAACAACGGAGTCAAGCTAACAAGCAGATCCTGTGGTGCGTTTCAGGCATCTTATCTCACTGTGCGTTTTGTCCGCATGCCAAAAGTCACTAGCGGGCTAAAGTCACTAGAGTAATTAGGCCGACCTTCTGGGTCTATGAACACAACACGGTGTGGCACAGAATCTGAACATGGAGTGAGTTCTCAAGGACACTCTGGAGGTGAACTAACCCTGGCATGTTTAAACTGCTGGCAACAGTGGAATCCTGTAAAGTCCATGAGCGCTGGGGAATCATTTAAAACCATTACCTGAAACAGACTTGGCTTTCATGGACTAATTATTGGTGTTAAGAAGCCATTAGTACATTAGCTCCATTGACCGACTGTCCTTGGGAAAAAAAAAAAAAAAAAGCCTGTTCCTAATGTGTACATAATAGATGATTTAGAATGGACTTTAACATGACCTGCATATGTTCCAGTGGAAGTACCAGGCCTGTTTTATAGATGTGCACCATTCATCAGGCCAGTAATGCTTCTATGTATCATTTGGTGACTGATAGTCTGTGTGGCTAATCTTGAAGCCTGTGTAAATATGCCAGGATGTGCTTTGAATATCAAGCACTTCTCTATTTACTTGACCTGAAGCCCTAGATTTTGTGGATGATACTTGAAACAGACTCCATTTCCCATAGTTCACGCTTTTGTTGTGTGGTGACTGGCATAGTGTGATTTTTGGAGAGGTTTTCTTTTTTATGTAATGTACTCGACTCTTGTCATGCGCTGTTCTGCTGATGAGCCCAACATCACGGTGGAGGAAAGAGGAAGTGAAACTCAAACGCGCATCATATACAGGAAGTAGCAGGAGCAATGCATCCATTTTTGGTTGGGTTGAAGAGAAGCTTATGTAACTGCCGCTGTGTGAGGCTGAGGTGCACAGGCTCGTCTGTGGTGAGGAGTGCATGCCTTCTGGGAAGGGGTCAGGAGATTGGGGGACATCCAGGGAGGCTGGAAATGGCACTTTTGGGCTTTTTCTCCTGCTGCTCTGGGTAATTATGCATCAGACGTCCCTAGCATGTTTACGTGGAAGGGAGGCACCTGCTGCTTTCCCAGGCAAACACCAATCAGTTGGCTCTGTTTTTGGAAATGTTGGGATTATTAAGTGCTCCCAAGCTGCATTGTGTGTATATTGGTACATTAATAGCAGTTTTCCACTTGGGTTAATAGCAGATGGCAAATGAGTCATTTGAAAAAAAAATAATCTGGTCTATAAATATGCTCAATGGTTTCCCTGCTGCCTGTGTTTAATAGAGAGATGAAGACAGTCCGATACTGAAGAGCAGGTGTAGAACAGGGGAATGATAAAGATCACTTTATGAATTCAATGTTGTTTCTGAGAATGTGTCTGCAAATTAGTCTTATTCCTCCCTTGCACTTTAAATAATGTTGTATGTGGTTTAATAATTACAGCTTTATACTGAATTAACTTATACAAGTCAGATACAGCGTTTGACCTCTCGCGGTAGTGTCACAGACAACCGAACAGCCTCTGTATAAGTTAGCGGCCCAGACAGGCCGACTTCTCTTTTCAGCCGATGAACCTGATTGGTTACTGAGCTCCAGCCAATGTCCAGCAGTGTTGCTAGCAGGGCCAGAACAGAAGCACAACACGGGTCACCTGCAGCTGCTCTCAGCAGAGCTGTTTATTACACTAAGCAAGGTGACATTAGTACACACACACACACACATATATATGTGTGTGTGTGTGTGTGTAACGTGGCCCAAGTTGGCTGGAAGATGTAATTGTGCTAATGGGAACAGATGCACAGCAGATTAAGATTTAGTATTTGGCTTGGAGTGGATGTGAAGTACGTTGGGGACAGGATGACTCCGCCCCCGACACGCCCGCCAGACGTTTTTTTGCATTTAATCTCGCGGGGCCAAATTAGGACCCAGGACCAAATGAATCCATCTTCCTAGGTGTGAATCCATCTCCCCCTCCCCCCTGAGTGCTGCAGGCACAATCACAGCCACAGAAGAATCCACAGACACAGAGCACCCACATGAGACCACAGAGTTAGAAAATACATCACTTCCTTTTCATAAAACTGAACAGTGTAATGGGAAATTAAGATGCAACCTTAATGCATTTTTGCATGCGTTTTGCAGCAGACTGCATACCAGGAACCTCTGCCATCAGACGACCTGCTATTCAGTTAGGGAGGAGGAAATGGAGTGAAATACATGTTCACTGATTGGCCTGTAAATGGCTCTTGAGTTGTGATAGTGTACCGAGTCACATGGGCTGGATCTGCATGGCTCAGAGCACTCATGCCTCCTGGTGTGTCTTCTCAGGTTATGCCACCCCACAGGCTGACTGGACACCCAACCATCAAAGAGAAGGGCTGATCTCAGACCCCCCCACACTGCCGTCGCTGTGCCCCGGCCTGTCCCCATGGCGACAGGAGGCCATGCCCCCGAGACAGATGTGTTGATCAGCCTACATCAGGTAAGACACAAAGCCCGTAACCTCTCTCGTCTCATCTTTACATTGCATGCTGTCTTTCTTGCTACTGTGGTTACCATAGCGCTGGCACACATATGACGGATCAAGATACCGGTAGGAGTTGCCACAAGAAGAACTGAGAAAAGTGGATTGGTTACGTGCGTCTACTGTATGTATCCACTGTATGTATCCACTGTATGTATCCACAGCGCTGTGATGCAGTTCCTTCAACGTGGTCTCCCTCAGCCGGGATCAGTGATACTGTGGATACTGTGTAATCGTCCTCTCCGCACACCAGAGTGAGCAGCTGCATTCACGCTGATGAAGTGGAGCGAGTCACACGTCTCTCATTTGAGCCGCTGTTGCCGAGGCCTCCCGAGTCGTGGCGGGTGCTCGGGGGAGGGGCGGCTCGTGGGCCAGGGCCAGACGCTCGGCTGAGGTGCTGCATCACATGGGACAGCGAGGCAGATGTTACCACGGAGCAGCCAGCGTCTCGGTTACTCACTTTATACGTGCCACTCAGAATACAGGCTGTGGCAGGCTGAGAGAGAGGGAGGGAGAGAGAGAGGGAGGGAGAGAGAGGGACAGATAGAGAGAGAGGGAGAGAGAGGGACAGAGAGAGAGAGAGGGAGAGAGAGAGGGAGGGGAGAGAGAGAGGGAGGAGAGAGAGAGGGAGGGAGAGAGAGATAGAGAGAGAGAGGGGGAGGGAGAGAGAGGGACAGATAGAGAGAGAGGGAGAGAGAGAGACAGAGAGAGAGAGAGGGAGAAAGAGAGAGATGAAATGTCGCTTTCTGCCTAGTACGGAGCCCAATGTGCTATAGAAACAAAGAGCACTGTGCTGATAAAGTGACAGTTATTTAATGTTTGCAATCAGTTTATTATAGTGCATTTTGACATTTCTACCCAAATTAAGCAAATCTCATTGAAGGCAAAGGAAAATGGCTCAGTGCGAGTCAGACATCACCATAGTGTTGGACTCTTCTTCAGTGATTCAGTATTACTGCAAAACATCGTTCTGTTGCTTTCAGCCGTCATGTCCTTCTGCTGTCTGTGTGCTTAGAACACCGCTCACAAAACACCTGGGCTGCAGGTAAAAGGAAGACATGGTCACGGTAACCATGAACATGGTCTTGAGTTTGGAAAAGGAGATGTGTGCATATTACGATCAATGGTATTACACAGTAGGTTTTAACGGACATGGTGACATATTCCAGTCATGTCAGCAGTGAAGTTAATGTATGGTGTGCTCTTGATATTCTGCTGAACACACAGATTTCTTGACTTGTGATAGATGTTAATGAAACGAAAGCGGCCAGTTCTCCAATACTGTAAAAAGTGATCGCCTTTAACACCATGCTGTGTATAGTGTACATTTATCCTTCTCATCTTCTCCAGGACTTATGTAGACGTTTCTTACAGTAAAAATAGGTATTCAGGCACTCACAATATTCTACTGCTACATCAGGATGTTCAAACATGGGGCCATGCTTAAATTTAGACAAAAACTCAACAGCAAGACTAGTGCAGCGTCTTTGGCTGGATGTCCCAAAGGCCTCCACGCATTCGTATTTCGACAATGGGAAGTCGGCGAGACAGTCGGAAGGAATCGGACTTCTGGGCTGCCATGTTCATCAGGCCCCGGTCGTGTTAGGAAAATCAGCTGAACTCACGCAGATGAGCATGAGGTAACGGCCTTATGCTCAGCTCCAGGTCTTTGGTGTTCTCCAGTATTGTGTGCGCGAGTGTCTCCTCTCGTGCTGATGTCTATCCGTCTTAGAGGAGCTTTCATTTGTCAGAGGCTGGTGGGGCGGGAGCTTTCAGAACAGAAATGATAACTCTTCAGAAAAGACAAAGACTTCAGACAGCTGACAAGCAGAGAGGGAAAACATCGGCCTAATCTGGCACCGAGATTCACGGGAAGCCAGTGTGCTGTGGGAGATGGTCAGCTGTGAGGCCCGGGGTCCGTGCAGGGCTTATATAGGAGGCCTGGGCGTTGGCAACGCCCTGGAGGCTGCTGAGGGCAGTGTTGTGACTGTGCTTTAGACAGCCAGATCACATTTCAGTTTGGGTTGTAAGAAGAGTAGTCGCTCTGGCCAAGCCTAGAAGAGTGACCAGCCCCGAGCACTGGAATAAGATCTGCCTACTTGTCTGATTTTCTAAAGGGTCCTAAGAAGCCAATAGGAGTAAGCCATGCAAATCATAGTGTCCTGTGATTGGGCTACTCTCCCAGTCACAGGTGTTCAGTGGTTGGTTTACTTCTGAAATCAGGCAGGTGCTGGGTACTCATTTGCATTCACTGTCTAGAATACGACATATCAGCAGTGAAAAATTCCCATATGCAAATTTTTGGTTAAATACAAACTCATACAAATCAGGCAGCCACAGAGGTGGGAAGAGTTGCTTCTTGACATTTGTATTTGATGCAGAGCAAATGTCTTGTAAGGGATTTACTTACAAGATTTCACAATCTTTCAGCCTCATCTTTTTAATACTGCCACTGAGATGAATTAAACATGAGCGACTGCAGACTGTTGTCCTACATTCCTGTTCCAGACGTGGCTTGGTGCAGCTTTCTTAACGCGTGCTGCGTGATGTTGATGTGCCAAACACACAGAGCCAATTCCCCGGTGTTTAACACCAACATTAACACTTACAGCGTTCGTTAACGTGCAGCTGGAGGCAAATGGAAGACCAATATAAGATTTAATTCAACGCTGAGCAATTTGTTGCGAAGAGGACAGCTTCTAAGAGCAACGTCTGAGGTCAAAACAGAAGTTTTCTTTTCGCTTTTTTTACATAATCACTACAAAAAGTATCAAATTCTAATTTCTGAGGTCTCCATTCTTGGTGAGGCGTAAAAAAATTCTAGCATGAAAACTAGGAACACAGAAAGCGTTACAAAACCTTATGGTGCAAGTAAGACAAAGCAGTAAGGTTTGAAGTGATCATGGAAAAAAGGTGCAGAGTGAAACAACTTCATGCTGAGAGACCTTTGAGTGATCACATGGCTGTGATGCCCAGGCGCCTGACCCCGTCACTGGGCATGTCTGATTCAGCAGAACTAAAAGCAGACAGGAGACACACCCGACCAGGGACGCTTCCTCATCCTGGCACCTTAATGCCACGGTCCAGCTGAGAGGGGGCGTGGTCGAGATGCACCATCCGTTGCGCACGTTGTCAAGTGATTATTCTCACTCGATTTTCCGTTGTATAAACGTTATTTCTGCACTGGTGTTGCCTCTGAGCAGACCGTCTCCTTCAGCAGCCATCCGCCTCCCTGCCTGGCGTCTGAGAGAATCCCCAGCCCGTAAGCTATCTGCAGTGCTAGTGGAGTCGTTTGAGTAAAGGCCAGAGCTGTCAACCCTCTTCCCAGAACTCAGAGAAGGCTGATCTCCATGCACTGTACAGGTGGTCGTTACAGCACGTCCTGACCCCAGCTGTGTGAGTGGTGGGCTCAGAGAGCAGTGTGAACCTCCGCCTGCACCATCATGACTCCACCCTCTTCTGTCACTGGGTCTGGTGCAGGGATGCTGCTGCTTTCTGTGTAGTTGTAATTGTTCAGACTAAAACATCAGCCATGTGCATTTGAACATACCAACGGTGCACGATCGGACTGGACTGCAGAGTGTTGCTTGTCTTTAATCTGCTGCTTTGGAATTGCATTAGCTGTAATGAGCCTGCACATAACTGAATGGACCAAATACTCCACTGTAGAGGGTTCGGAAAGTGGTCAGATTGCCCCCTCGTTTCAAGAATTACATCATCGATAACAGATATGACACCGTTCAACAGGGGACTGAAGGGAAGCGTGGCATCTTCACAAGGGTGGTGGTTTTATATACCCCACCCACCCCACACCCAGCTCCCTTTGATCTTTCTTTGACACATTGGGCTCTGCAGAAGGGGAAGAGTAACTAAACCCTAAACCCTTTTCCTTTGCTGCATGTTGGCACAGAAAGGGCTTGTAATGAGATTTTGGCATCATCATGGTGATTCATTTGCTTGCCCTTGTATAAAATGTCATATAAAGGGAAAGGCTTGATGATTTGAGCTTTAATGCTCACTTACTGAAGAACTTGAGCGAGCATGGGTGGTTTAAAGGTGAAAGAGGCAAACAAGACCTGAGAGAAATATGCATAGAGAAAAGAGAGAAAAAGAAGAGATACTTCAAGAAATATTAGAATGGCGTGTATTCCAAAAAGGGAAGTGAACTTTTCATATTTTGTATGGAGTAAAGCCAAGTAGGACGCTGCATTGCTAACACTGATGCGTCTCACTTACAGGACAAGTAAGGTGTGTCTTGTACGTGAACCACAAGACCCTCTCCACCGCTGTATTCACTGCGTACGAGAATGAAGCCATCTGTGAAACCAATAACCACACAACCGGAAAGTTACTATTTTTGAGATTTCACTTTCAGCTTGCGTAGAAGTGGGTGTGGCCCCATGAGCTGAGCGTGAACGCAGTGGTGCACGGTGGCAGCGAGGTCACTGCACATTATCGGTGTAATAGAATTTGATGAACATTAAGGTTCACGTGGAGCGAATGATGTACGGAGTCATTTTGGCGACTCCGTTCAGTGACCCTTGGCTAGGCGTCAATTTGAGACACTGGTTCTGCTCCCATGGACTCGTGTTGCTAATCCAACGCCAGGGGAACAGGAAATGACTCACTGTAACAGCAAAGCTACTAGTGCTGCTGGAGCCACTGGAGGCACTGCAGAAGCTCCAGCGGGATGCGTCCTGCACACGTACTGATCCGCAGGGCAGAAGCTCCAGCGGGATGCGTCCTGCACACGTACTGATCCGCAGGGCAGAAGCTCCAGCGGGATGCGTCCTGCACACGTCCTGATCCGCAGGGCAGAAGCTCCAGCGGGATGCGTCCTGCACACGTCCTGATCCGCAGGGCAGACTGATCCGCAGGGCAGAAGCTCCAGCGGGATGCGTCCTGCTCACGTCCTGATCTGCAGGGCAGAAGCTCCAGCGGGATGCGTCCTGCACACGTACTGATCCGCAGGGCTTTGGAGCGGATCACTTCGCCCAACTAAGAGCTTCGTTTTGCACAAGCGTCGGTCTCGCAGCCTGAACCCATTGCGTTGGCATGACAACTCCAGTATGGCACGGACATTGGTAGTCTGCTGCAGCTGTGCTAATGAGAGGAGGGGCCATACATTATAGCAATCCACTCAAAGAGCTGGTCTAGGGTCAGTTTTTACTGTTCACCCCATTATTTATAAAACAGAGACATGCTTCTTGTTTTCACCAAGGCACTCCAACACACTCGATTTGAAATGAAATACAGACATTTTTAAATGTCGAAGATCGGCTTTAAGTCAATGGTATTTACATACACGTGCACCATATAGAAATTTTAATACATGGTCCCATTTAGCAGGCCTGCAAGTAACTGCATACATGGTCATGTCTGCCATGACAGGAAGGGGATGTGTATGGAGCTGGACACACACAGTTTTTGGCTGAAATTGCTTCTTGCCTGTTGCCAACAAAACTAGTATCTGTTCATTTTCCAGATCAAGCAAGCGGTCAGGATTTAACTTCACATCAACGTTGTGATTTATACGTGTACCATAGCCTAGCCACGAAGGGCTGCTCAGGCACTCCGGCAGGGCTGTAGGAGACTCGTGGAAGGCTTGAGATGATCAGGTGAACAGTGCAACTCTGAACATATGGGGGCCTTTCAGGACTGAGAGAACACACAGTACTCTGAGCTCCTACAGAAAGACTGCAGGTGGGCCTCCATTAAGCAGGTGACCCGATACCCCAGACACCAGCAGCCTTGTGAGCCATTCTGCTAATCTGGGACTGCACCTCACAATAGCCCCTTCATCACTACTTTTTTTTCATGTTAATTCTCCATCATTTAAGCACCCTTGGGACCCCCAAGTCTCTCCCCCTCCGCGCCAGAGACCTTGACACCCTGGCTGCGTCCTTGAAGGACAGGGGAGACGCTGGCTGGAACTGCCGTCCACCCGCCCGACGCATGACGCAGTCTCCAGGTTACCCAGCACAGTCCTGTGCAGTGGGAAAACACGTGTTCCCCACCTCATCCCCAGTGTTGAACGCACTGCTGATTACAGAGGCAGTCCATTACCTCTACAGCTGTCGCTTGAGCCCAGTCGGACCCCAGCATTAACATTTCCACAATGGGCCGGGGCTGTGACTGAAAGGGAGGACAATAGAGTGTTGTTTTGGGTCCCTTGTCCCCCGTGTGGTCCATACAGCAAAAGGAGACGCAAAAGTGGCATTTAAATAGTGATCTGATAAAAAAAAAAAAAAAAACCCTCTGCTGTTTTGCGTTTGTTCTTTTGTTGCTACACGATTGTAATTAAGGCAAAACAATTGCGGCGAGAAAGAGGGAAGCCTCGGACACACGGCGCCACGAGTGTCTGCGGGGAGGACAAAATTAAATAGAGAGAGACAGATAAAAGAGAGTGACAGAAAAAGAGTGAAAGAGAAAGAACAGGGATGTCAAGACAATTAGGGCTGTGGTGAGAAGGAGAGCCAGGGCCCTGCTGTGACAGCACAGGCGTGTCCCGCGTTGGTGAGAGGGGACAGGGCCGCTCTACCTGTGTGCTAATGCTAACGTCAACCGCTCGTGTTAGTGTGAGCTGCAGAATGGTGAGCAAAACATATGCAAATGAGTTGAATTGCTTGGCCTTTGTTAAACCACTCCCCCCCATCATTTAACAAATAACAGTAATTAATTACAATATTATGTCTGTTAGACCATTTCTGGTATATATCTCCATTAGGAAAAACAATCGGCGATATAAAGGCCGACTGCCTTTACTTATGCATCTGTTTTCTCTCGTATTAAGCTTAGAGCAAGAGAGAACTGATGTTCAAGTATGGTTAAAAACGCCCCAAATCTTTATTCCCTTTGCCCTTTCTCTATGGCACCAAGCTGGCCCAGATCCTAGCCTGCTTATTTCAGAGGGAATGATTAATCATTTGACTTCACAGGTCACAGCCATCTTTATTAAAGTCAAGCATTTGAATGGAGATGAAAGAGCGGGCGGACAGGGGGCAAGCACCGGGAGCTTAATGAAATGTTGTCCTGATTAATTCACGCAAAGCCCAGGGACACGGGCGACAAAGAGGACTTTGTCTGCCTTAATTAGCAGCCTTCCGTTCTGCCACCCATTTCACGGGTCTGATGTTTTTGGCCCATCTGCTCAGCTTAATTATCTGCCGGGTCTTTAAGAGGACACCCGAGACCCCGCTTGCGGAGAGGACCCCTCTGAAGCACAGAGGCGTTTGAGTGCCTCGTTAAATTGCGATTCATCTCGAGACAAGAGCACGCGTCGCTTCCCATGTCATCGATAAACGCCTCTCAGAGTCTCGAAGTTCTCGAGGCTGACATGCCAGCACCGCTCGCTCGAGAACTCCCGGACCTCGCGAGCGGCCCGTACGCCGGTCCTGAGCGTAACGACACGTCAGACATGACGGAGGGGCGTGCGAGAGAGACGTTTCAGTTGTTGTTGGCGAGGCCAAATGCTTCGCCTCCCGCTGGGTCAGTGACATTTACGCTGATGGATCTGGTGGCCTTGTAGCCTGTCGTCCTGCTTCCCTCAACCTGCCCCATCGCTCACAGACCTCTTCAAAGCTGAACATGAAAGCAAATCGAGGCCAAGAGACCAACAGCTACATGACTCCCTGGCACCAGAGCCCCCCCTCTCCTGTGGGGAGGATCATGATAATGTATTAAACCTGATTGAGGCATCTATGGTGTCGGTCAATAGCATTGATTTTTAGGTGATTGTAGGTGCCGTGACTGACTGCTTCATTAGGATCGCTTTGTGTGTGTATATCTGACTTGCACAAGGAGTGCCACTAGAGGGTGCTGCTGTTACTTAACATGACCCAGTTCTCAGTGAAACATCTTTAAGTTTAATTTTTTATGCTTCAGCTCAAATCCACTATAGACACCAGAAGCAAACCAGACTCGCCGTGTAAACCAAGTAAGGTCCTCCTGACTGTGCCAGGATTCTGGGAGTTGGGATAAAGCAGCAGCTCGACTAACACGCAGCAGTTGGTAAACGCCACAGAGCGACTGTGTAATCGTGTCCGTGGTCTTACCTGCAGGCTCCGGCCGAGGAGGCGAGAGGCTCAGCGGAAGGGCTGGAGGATGAAGACTGGGAGAGGGCCTTATCCGTGGAGCGCTTCGGCGCCATCATTACCGAGACGGCCGCCAGCGGTGCAGACAAGATGGGCCGCAGCTACAACGAGAAGGACTTTGAATGTGAGTGTCTGGACAGATCAAAGCAGCTCCTGGCTCGCATCTCTGAACGAACAGAGGCCTGGACGGAGGTCTGGTGAGACCGGCGCACTTGGGTGGTGGCAAATGGCGATCGTAAAGCCTCGTGCATCAGAGTGAGCAATCTCCTTAAGCAAAGGGTTCACCTTTCCAGCTCTCAGCCTCGTTTGTTAGAGCACTTAAAGCCTCTGGCTCTGAGGAAGAACCCTGTCAAGTCCCAGAGCCTGAATTCTTTGACAGACAAATGGCTCGTCTCTCCTCCGTCTCCGTCGCTCTACATCCTCTGGGAGTGATTCTAGGTTTTAGCTACCAAGCTTCCTAGATCAAGTCGGGTTTGTCAGCCGATACACCATGACAAACGTGTGATGTGGGAACTAGATTGTGATTCAGTGGAGACGGAGGAAAGGACACTGCAGCAGGGCTGGGCACAGCCAAGCACATTATCCAGCTTTCTTCTGGAAGCTTCCTTCTGTAGTCCTGAGCACGAGGGGACAAGCTCGTTGATGTCAGCTCAGAGCCGTTCAGTCAGCTGACGCACTGCTGGATCGACATTGCAACGCCACAGCGTCCCAACACTCGATGTGTGAGCGCAGTCATTAAGACGCTGAGCTGAGACGCCCTTTGCTTGCCAAAGACAAAAGGACAGATCAATGGCCTCAGAGGCCATATGGGCTGCTACATGCTGCAGAAGGCCCATTCCCTCCAAGACAAACCATGGGGGGGATTCACTTACCTGTGCCAGACAGAAATCTCTGACTCAGTCATAATTATCAGTTAGATAAGCGTCCTAGGTTATGAGACCATGCATTAACAGCAAGAATGTCCTTGTTGCTAAAATAGCCTGCTTAAAAGGACTAATGTTCAGCAAGCTTAATTTAGAGCTTAACTTAGTAAACATTCGTCAACAATATAAAGAAATAGCAGATTTTAAACAGTAATTCTAGTTAGTATTTAGGCTTCTACGTTATATAATTGTAACGACTGAAGTGATGCGGATCTGTCGCAGCTGCAGGAAAATACAGTTTAATTAACGATGCGGACAACCGTACACCAAAACACGGAGAACAAAACCAAACAATTGTGAATACACAGGCAACTACAACTAGAAAACGCGAATGTGAGGGGTTGGGTAACGTGGGGAACGACAGACCTAGATAACTAAATTATACACACGACGCTAATCACCTGAAATAATGAACTTGGAAAACACGGACAGACAGAACTAGGAACAGACGCCAATTTACGACAGATACTACCACGGAGCACAGCGAGAAGAAAGAATATACGAACTTACATGAACATAACATAAAACATAGGATAAACCAGGATCCTGGATTCACGGGGGGGAATCAGAGGACAGGTAGCATGAACACAGTGTATACAGGGAAACCGACTTACAATAACCGTCAATGGGACTGGGGAAACACAGGGATCATAAACACAGATTTAACGAGGAATGAAACAAGACGCAGCTGATCACGATAATCACTACGGCAGGGACGCGAGGCACAGGGGCGTGATAGACAGAAGGGAAACCAAGGAAACCAAAAAGCAAGGCGGGACTAGGGCAGACGACACAAGACGGACAGAGGGCGGAGCTATACGTGAGAATAATAAACCCAAGCCTCACATAGGTTCAAGGTAACCCAGGTTGCTGGCAGGATAATGCAATATTAGCAGTATACATATAGTATTGTTGCAGTATAATTAGATAGATATAGATATTGAGGCTCGAACAAATAGTTCCAATCACAGGGACCAGAGAGACCTCCTTGGATCAGAGCCGACTACCCTGAGGGGTAATCTGTACACTTTTAAAAATTAAGATACATATTTTCCCTAAACAAAACCAGATTACGCGAATATATGCTCACTTAGCTGAACAGAGAAAATCTGTTGAACCAGTTTGTTCCCCTGATGTTAAAACATGAGAAATGCACACCCAACTTGGAATTCTGTGATCAAGATTTCTGACTCTCCCACACTGTGTGTATGCAAGGCATCTTTGCATCTTAAATAAAATGGAGTTTTAATACTACGATTGCTTTGTCATTTCGTTCAGCATACATACAGCTATATGCTCTCGGAGACATGTCGAGTTTTAGTTTAGTTGTTATTCAGTCATTCAACTGACAACAGACCAGCAGACCAGATACAAAATTTTACTGTACACAGTGTTTACAGTAACATGCTGGCTTTGACATTTTTACACACCTTCTTGTCTTCGCTTTCGCTGACTTTGCCATTTTATTCTCCCAGACCATCGGCACACATTCCACCACACCCACCACCCCCTCTCCACCCATCTGCCCCCACAGCGCTTGAGGAAGAGGGTGCTCAGGATGGACCACCGTCGCAAGAAGAAACGTAAGAAAAAGAAGACGTCCATGCCTCCCTCTGAGGTCACACCCACCATCCATGAGGTTGATGAAGAGGATGTGGAGTCTGAACCAGAGGGGCAGGGCCAAGCAACCACACCCACTGAGATGTCTGAGCAGGTAATTAGATGTGATATGCTTGTTGTTTTTTTTTAGGTCAATGTTTTTTTTTTATGTCCGTGGATTCCCAGAAACAACAAAAAAAAAAATGACACATGGCCCATATGGATCATATGAGATCGTATGGATCATAAGAGATCTATTACATAGAATCAGTGATGATCTGCAGTAATGTTGACCCTGTATTTAGCCTCATAGAACCACAGTGTTTATGTCAGTTCAAGTCTGTGGGAATTAGCCATCGATTGTGGAGTCATCCAGTTTCACAGCACCTCTCTGAGCACCAGAGATGCCAACTCTTTGAGCTCTGCTGTTTGTTACCAGAGAATGTATTTTGTTTTCTCAATCTTACAGGAAGATGTTGCATTATATCTGTGACATAATTTAGCAAGTCAATAATAAATACATGCCTATACATGCCTCCCTCAGATTAGTTTACTTTGGACAACTGGTATACCCAAGGTCAACTGTAGAACAAAAGTTGCTTTAATATCAGAATATTCAGGGAAGTAGGAACCAGTCTGAAATACTTTATACATATACATACATATACATATACATACATATACATACTTATACATATAAGTCTCACACATTTACAGCTCTGATCGAGATCAACATTTAGAATGACAGTACATACAAAACTGCTGACTGTGTGTGTGTGTGGGGTGTGTGTGTGTGTGCAGGTTGAGCTGACGTATCATATATAGATCTGCTGACTGTACATCAGACAGTTGTCTGTCCTAAACGCTCAGCAAAACGAGAACTCGTCAGCATGCTTAAACACAGGGCATCGTCCCCAGGTGCCCCAGGTGGAGCAGGTTAGGGCTGCGTGAGATGACGGAGGCCTTGCAGGGGAGGGTAACACATGCTGTCCTCTCTCAGTTTGGTTTGGGGATGGAGCAGGACCTGCTGAAGCCCCTCCCCTTTCCCAGTTTCCACATGGAGAGTGAGAGACCCCCCTGCCTCCAGCAGCCCCCCACAAGCCCCGCAGGAGCCCAGGAGGAGGTGCCACACGACAGACAGGAAGAGGAAGAGGAGGAAGAGGATGAGGAGGCATCTAACAGGTAAACTGGGCCTTATTTGAACCCGTCCGCCAGCCGTTGGAAGGAGCCACTACGTGATGGTTTATCGCAGGGTGCTTCTACATCACGTACTTGGCAGGAGCGGCGTAACTTTTAATTACCCCAAACGATAAACGATGATTATCGCTCTGTGTGACGTTATGGCGTTGTATACGTTTTGTAGCCGCAAGGCTCTTACAGGAGCGCTTCTGTCAGATCGCGTGTGTGGTATTACGGTGTTAGGCACTGAGAGTACGGTCATGCTAATTCGCAGCATGTCTCAGAGTCAGAGCTGTCAAGTCTTAAATCACCCCCTTTTTTTTTTTTTTACAAAGGCTGCATTTAGTTTTACAAGCCTTTGTATTACGCCATTGTCAAGTCAATCTCTCTTTAGTTCCGATGGAAGAAAAAAAAAGAAAACAAGATTTGATAAAGTATCATCATCAGCTCTCTTTGAATATGTTTATTGTTAGTTTATAGTTTGCAATGTTTTGGTATGTTTTACATTAATTTGTCAGTGTTTATGATATTTAGTGATAATGGCCCAAATGCATGCAATAACATCTGATCTCCACCCTCAGTCCCATCTGGTCAAAAACCAAACAAGGGAAGTGCAATCTAAACAGTTTGGTAAGGCTATAAATAACATCCAGATAACACACTGTGGATAAGAGGAGCTCCACTCTGCACTGCTGCCATCTGATTCCTCAGCAGGGAAACGATCAGATCTTAAACGTTTAAATAGTTAAAAATATAGAAAATGCAATTTTATGCGTCTGAACTGTAAAACAGCAACTATGCTGAGACAGACTGTCGTGTACTGACAGGCCTATACTCTACCGCCCTCTGCTGGCTGATAAACCTCAAGCTCAAGAGATTATTTAACCCACAGCTAGCAAGAGAACTGCATTATGTCAAGCTTTCCATCCTACACCTTTCTAGTCAAAAGGCCAATTGATAGTGTGTGCTACAGCAACAAAACACTCTCACTCCCTGCCATCATCCCACCAAGCGCTCACGCATGCATGGTGCGTGCCCTCTCCTGCAGGTCTGGCCTGTCTGCGGAGCTGGCTGGCATTAGCGGACACGGCTGGTTCTGCCGGAGGCCCGTGCACCGGCCATCCGGGCCGCAGCGCACCAGCTACGACCTGCGGGAGCGCATCTTCATCGGCAGCATGACGGCTGCCGAGACGGCCGTCTACCAGAAAGTGCCCACTGACGACGCGGAGGCCCAGATGCTCGGCACCGCTGACCTCGATGACATGAAGAGTAAGAGAGACTCTGGGGTAACGTCTGGCCTGGGGTAACGTCTGGCCTGGGGTAACGTCTGTGATCATGAACGCTGCGCCTGATATGCCTGTTTGTTGGTGTTAGTAACCTGAAGGTTCTCCAATATCTGAATAATAGCGAAGATCTGACTGGAGCTGTAACAGGGAGCTAAAAAATATTTTTATTATAACTTTCAATCCTTTCTCTCTATATGTCTCTCTCTTCCCCCCTCTCTCTGTCTCTTTCTCTTTCTCTCTTCCTCTCTCTCTCTCCCCTCTCTCTCTGTCTCTTTCTCTTTCTCTCTTCCTCTCTCTCTTCCCCTCTCTCTGTCTCTTTCTCTTTCTCTCTCTCTTCCCCTCTCTCTCTGTCTCTTTCTCTTTCTCTCTTCCTCTCTCTCTTCCCCCCTCTCTCTGTCTCTTTCTCTTTCTCTCTTCCTCTCTCTCTTCCCCCCTCTCTCTGTCTCTTTCTCTTTCTCTCTTCCTCTCTCTCTTCCCCCCTCTCTCTGTCTCTTTCTCTTTCTCTCTTCCTCTCTCTCTTCCCCCTCTCTCTGTCTCTTTCTCTTTCTCTCTTCCTCTCTCTCTTCCCCCCTCTCTCTGTCTCTTTCTCTTTCTCTCTTCCTCTCTCTCTTCCCCCCTCTCTCTGTCTCTTTCTCTTTCTCTCTTCCTCTCTCTCTTTCCCCCCTCTCTCTGTCTCTTTCTCTTTCTCTCTTCCTCTCTCTCTTCCCCTCTCTCTGTCTCTTTCTCTTTCTCTCTTCCCCCTCTCTCTGTCTCTTTCTCTTTCTCTCTTCTCTCTCTCCCCTCTCTCTGTCTCTTTCTCTTTCTCTCTTCCTCTCTCTCTTCTCTCCTCTCTCTCTCTCTCTCTCTCTCTCTCTCTCTCTCTCTCTCTCTCTCTCTCTCTCTCTCTCTTTCTCTTTTTCTTTCTCTTCTCTCTCTCTTCCCCCCTCTCTCTGTCTCTTTCTCTTTCTCTCTTCCTCTCTCTCTTCCCCCCCTCTCTCTGTCTCTTTCTCTTTCTCTCTTCCTCTCTCTCTTCCCCTCTCTCTCTGTCTCTTTCTCTTTCTCTCTTCCTCTCTCTCTCCCCCCTCTCTCTGTCTCTTTCTCTTTCTCTCTTCCTCTCTCTCTTCCCTCTCTCTCTGTCTCTTTCTCTTTCTCTCTTCCTCTCTCTCTCTCTCTCTCTCTCTCTTTCTCTTTCTCTCTTCCTCTCTCTCTTCCCCTCTCTCTCTGTCTCTTTCTCTTTCTCTCTTCCTCTCTCTCTTCCCCCCTCTCTCTGTCTCTTTCTCTTTCTCTCTTCCTCTCTCTCTCTCCCACCTTCTTCTTTCCCTCCTCTTTTACCAACTGCTTTGACGCTGTGTTTTATGCTTTTTCTGAGACTGGGAGAGATTATTAGAGCAGATGAACTGCAAGATGTTTAAGGGGTTTAATTTCTTTTTTTTTTTCTTTTTTCTTAATATGTTTCCATATATCGCGACTGTGAGCAGCGCGAGAGGCGAACCTGAGTGAGACGGCTGTGTTTTGGTTGGGATGCCCTCCAACGACTGGCTTTCAAACTCATGCCATGTCTTGTTTTGGTTTGTGTCTGCTTTTTCTCTGCCATAGCCAAGCCCTAACAATATAATAAACAATATCAGACCAAATGTAAACATCTTGATTCAGTGTTGGACAATGAATCTGCTGTTTAACTTTAGGAGATTACGTTATTTAACATTGTCTGCACTTTTAGTTTTTCAGTCTAATTCTCAATGTCTTATTCGTTATGATCAGGAAATATTATTAGGAACATTTCCCTTCTGGAAGTGTTTATGTCTTGAATATGATGACTTTCAGTTCTACCCTTGTGCAGTGTATGTCCTGTTCTGGGAGGAAATGATTGAGGTCCTCGGTAATCGCTGGCTTGTTTTTGTGGTTGGCGATGAGACTGGCATTGAGGGTCCTGTGGTGGGTTGTTTTGTGAGTGCCTGCCGTGTGCATGTCCGTACTCATAAACGTGTTTGTGCAGGGAGCAGAACCACACAGGGCCAGCGCCGGGCCACTAGCGGGTCAGTACCGGCCTGGAAATCCTCCAGCCTCATTATATACTGTAGTAAAAGAGTGTGGAGATGGGGGAATATGCTTGGGATCACTGGGACTCGGACATGCACGACTGAGCGCCCTGTTATTTTTTCCAGCAATTATCCTTAATAAAATTAGCTCAATTAAGTATAATGCATGAGAAAACAACCCCCAAGACCACTCCCCTCTAGAAAACAACCCCCCAAGACCACTCCCCTCTAGAAAACAACTCCCCAAGACCGCTCCCCTCTATAAAACACCCCCCCAGACCACTCCCTTCCAGAAAACAACCCCCAAACCACTCCCTTGTAGAAATAACTAAAGGGGTGTGGCCTGAGTTATTTCTTCAAGGGAGTGTAGAAATAACTCAGGCCACACCCCTTTAGTTTCAGTGCTCGGCATCAGGACCGTTTTCCATATGCCTCTTTTTTTAGCTTTAATGTGACGCCATAGTGATGGAGAAGAACAGGGGGCCAAATGCAGTTGTTATGGGTTTGGCAGGAGCTGTAGGGTAATTGCTCTGAAACCAGCGATCATAAGTGAAATAGCAGCTCTCCTCTTCATCAAAAGCTCCTACACAGTCCCTGTAATAGCATGTTTCCAAACGGCTTAGCCTAAAACTCGTCTTATCATTTCTACGTGATGTTTGGAGGTATTTCTTAGCGTATACTGTCTCTCGTGTTGCATTATATGTGCGGTAATGTTGATGCACATCTACACAGACACCCTAGTCCAGAGAAGCTTACGGAAATGCTTCGCGGCCCTTTATCAAATACATATCCTCAAGATACAATAGATGTCATGAGTCGGTGTCAGAAATATTAGGACTACACCCTGACTATAGTGGAGAAGAGCAGGCCTGACCTTTTGAGAACTGGATGTTACATCATCCATTACAGACGTTACATCATCCAATGACTGACGAGGTCACACTAACAACAGCAGGACAACAGAATGACAACCCGGCCGGTGTGGACGACGAGGCGCTGCTCGCTGCCACACGAGGGAGTCACCGAGTAAACAAACAAACACACCTGCTCAGCTGTCGCCGCGGGTTACACGCTACCAGGGGACGGGCACCGTGACAACTGCATTCACAATGCAGAACAGTCAAACCATACGCTAAAGTCATTTAACTGTCCATTTAACTTTAACAACTTTAATAGCAAAGGTTTTTTGGGGGCTGTTGATGTAGAATTTGTGTAAAATGAAGAACAGTATGAAAGCTTTGTCTAATGAATCTCTGTTTTTTTAGGAGAGTTAGAGAGAGTTAGAGGGACAGAGGGATTACAGTTTTTCTCAGTCGATCTGGTACATTTCTCACATCATGGTTTACATTTGCATCACAACAAGTGCATTTCTCAAAACAGTTAGTGCAAACAGCAAAACTCAATGAAATACCTGCAAAAGCAAATACTTCACTCAAAATTCTTTGTTTTTGCCTCAAAAAGCAAATATATAGGTCAATCAATTTGTCAGTGCCATCAAAATATCTAGTCTGTGTGCCATTGCCTACGACAAGGCAGTCAAACTACTTTGTCATGTTGTCAGTGCAACAGTGAAGACTGTAAGCATATTCTGATGGAAACTAACTAATCTTTTGTTTACAAGAACGCTGTACATTCTGTGGTATATCAATTGAAATGGTCCATGTTACACACAAACAAATACAAATACAGAACACAAAAGTTACACATGACTGTATGTGGGAGACTGATAGCAAGAAATTGGACTGGAATCAAATTTGTGTAGCAATGTTGTTTGACTCTATTGTTCCCACTGCAGTTTGTTGACAAAAACAAATCTGATTGAAATTAAGAAAAGACAGACAACTGACTGGAAAAACTGCAAAATTTGAAACTTACTCTACACATTCAAAACAACCTGAGCACATGCAGCCTCCTGTTGTTGAGGTGTGAAATGGAACCTCTGCCACCCCTATGAGCTGGTCTTGACATCCTATATAGTATAAGAATGCAAAAATGCAAAACAAAAAATTGAACAACGTCAGAATTTTTGTCAATGTTCAGCATTACAGCAGAGAGCACATTTCTGAATTTACATACATGTTTTCTCTATGAAATATTTGAACGATTGAAGACACAGTTGTTCTTCCAATATCTGGCTGCACCCAGCAACCAGCTTCAGCCATTGTAAGACCATGACTTACATGTAAAACATGGTCCACAATTGTTGCCCTTACAGTATTTCACTGTTTTATCCTCTCAGTCTTACACCACACAGTCTTACCCCTTTTCTTGGCTGTTCACCCTGTACATGGCTTCGTCTTTCCATTATGAGATTTTGTGATACTGCAGTGTTTAGCGTCTATAAATGTTTACCAATTACAGTAAAGGTTCATGAGACGCACCTCTGACCTATGGTTAGGACCGTTGGTTGATCTAAACCTTCACAAATTCCCTTTCTTACTGTAACTGAATGTTCATGTGCGAACAATTTAACCAAGTTCGGATAAATTACTAAAATGTAACCAAAAAAAAAAAAAAAGTAAAATGATGCCTTAGAGATTATGACAACATGTTCAGCACTTTTGCATCTAATGACCTAGGCGATGACCTAAAGACTAAATGTTTTGGAGCGTAAGACAATTCAACAGACAATCCGTAGAACACATTTTGATAAACATGACATAAGCAATTGATAATGCAAAAACAACAGACAATTGTCCATGACATTTGCAAAATGTACAAAAGCATTTGCAAAATGTGAAACACAATGAGAAATATGATTAAGATGTGCACAAGTGACAAGGAGATGTGGAGATTGAATGAATAGTTTTGAGAATTTCAATTCTGATCTGAGAAATGTACCAGATTGACTGAGAAAAACTGTAAGAGAGAGCGAGATAGAGTGATAGAATGAGAGAGACTGAGCATTTCTATGTGAGAATTGTGGACAGGGTCTTCAGGCAGTAATTAACACAGTCGTTTGGATCAATGACCCATCCCTGCCCCCCACGGCCCATTTACCCTTCCTGCTCTCACAGAGTGGGAAACATCGACTGTCACACTGGAGAATTACAGATTTGGACCTACACAGGAAAAGCCCAATGAGTTTGAGTCCTGCACTGAAAGGGAGTCTTGTCAATACCTCTTACTATCTCGTGCATCACATATATACCCCTGGTGTCTGTAGATTTAGGGCATGTCTGTGAATGACGTATTAGCTTCCCATATGCTCAGAATCTTTTAACTTTTAACATTGATTTAATGGTGTGGTTGATGATGTTTACTTTGAGCTGGTTTTTCACAGTATCATCTGCCTGTATCTTGAAAAGTAAGCACGGTTGAAGCTGGCTTGTTTAAGCAGGTTGAGGTGGCAGGGATTGGCGTGTGCATTCTGCCAGATGCCTCTGGCCACTTGTCGGTGTGAGCCGACGTGTGGGGGTGTGTGTGTGTGTGTGTGTGTGTGTGTGTGTGTGTGTCAGGTAGCGGAGAGGCGGAGATGAGAGATGAGCAAGTGCCGGAGGCAATCACGGTTTCCATGGAGACCTGCGATGTAGAGACAGCGCTCGTTAATGTGTATCGCCCCCTCTGTCACCCCCCAACCCTCCCACCCCACAACTTTCCAAGGATGCGCGTCTGGACATCGTCTGACTAAGTGCGATGTGGTAGCGGCTCCCCCGCGCCATGCCCGACCGGCGGGTCAGCACGCTGTGCGCTTGTTGTGAATCTGGGGAGGCAGCATCATCGAGCTCACCTTGTGGACACTCACCTGCCTCTGGGGGGGGCATCAGGGGCCCCGGGGTTTTCGGCCGTGAGCGGCAGGGGCAGTGGATGGTGCTCAGGGCCCGTGACTCACGCCAGCAGGATGGAGCTGGGAAAACAGGACAGCGGCTCAGCTGATGGTTCAGCGATGACGTAACGGAAAGTCGAACGGCAGCCAATAGGAGACCATAAAAAAAAAAAAAAAAAAAAAACTCAAGCAGATCGGTTGTTTCAGTGTTTTCTCAGAACTGTCAGACATCTCCAGCGTCCCCGCTGGTTGCTTGAGTGCTCGATCGCTGCTCAGACCGTTTGCTAGAGAGCCAGGTCCTCCACAGAAGCTCCCGCGCTTCAGCTGTGCCTCTTCTCAAGAAATCCCTCGTCAGACACGGCATCCCACGTGGATCCGACTGTTCGGTTCATCAGGAGGCACCGTGCGTTGCGTTGTGCGCAAGGATCGTCTCTTTCCGTTTTTCCAGAATTTGTTTTGCTCTATTCGCTGGCCTGGTTACTGCTTTCTCTCTGGCGAGCACAGGAAGCGCGTGACGTCTCTGAGCTCCCTCGGGAACCGAAGAAACCCACCAGCGGACACAAGAAGATCTAAGAGCTTGGAGACCGGTAGCAGCTGTGCAGAATGCTAAGAGCTGGCTTCATCTCATAGACTGCAGAGATTGGAAACATTCTTATTTTCATCCAGTAGAAACAGCTTGATGGAGGCCTGCACCACTGCCTGTCGCTAACGTTAACCTCAGCAGAGGATTGCAGTGCACGAGCGACACACGTTGGATGGGCAGGGCCCCCGTTGGGCCAGGGTGAGGCGCAGGCACCGGTGTGAACATGACAGGAGTGGAGCAGGAGCACCAAGACGGAGCAGCCAATCACCACCGGGAGGCGGAAGACGAGGAAACTCAAGGACACCTCGGGGAAGATGAGTACCCTTCCAGAGTCTTTCCCGTGGATGGGTTCGAGGACTTTGAGGAGTTTGTGCTGGATTTTGAGGACTATGACCTCCTGGAGTCCATCCACAGCCATCTCGGCTCCCCCGCCGGACCGTTCTGTGAGTAGTGTGAGTCACACCTGTTGGAGAACAGCTGTAAATGGTGATTGTGGGCCATATAATGCATGTTCATCTAAGAGCCTTTGAGGAGTCAATGATTTGTAGAGCCGTTGGAGGGATATTCAGAGAGGTCATGTGGTGGTCAGTCTCTCTTAGGACATAATTAGCTGACTTAGAACAATTTGACGCTGTTTAAATGTCAAACTGAACTTTACATTTTGCATTTTTCACTTTTCATTTGGATGAAATCAGAGTATTTGTAACTGACATTGGAAAATTGTCAGTGGAAAAATTGGACTGAGTTGCTTCATTGATCCTGTTACGGAAACACAAGCTAATTACTGTGAGGCCTAGGACTAATACAAGGGCTAGCACACACACGCACACACACACACACACACACACACACACACACACACACAACACATGGCCCTAGGCCCATCCACTCCAGGCTTCAACTTACTGAGGCGTGAACACATCCTGTTTACTGGTCATGTGGTAAATGTGGTTTACCCAGTGGTTCAGTTGTAAAGAAAGGGGGGGGGGGGGGGGTATATCAGATCACTCCCTATTGCATTCAAAACAAAGGTTAACATTTCACCCTGACCTCTGACCCCTGACCGGGATTTGCTTTGAAGAACTCGTTTATAAAATTAGATTACTGTTCAACGGGGGACTGGGAGGGAGGATGACAAGCGTGGCAGTGTTTGTGTCTTCTTTGTAATGGAGGGCTGACAGCCCTTTATGGCACAATGATGTGAGACAGTGGTCTCACATCATTGATGTAAGACAGTAGAGCTGTGATGTGAGACAGTAGAGCCGTGATGTGAGACAGCAGCGTTGTGATGAGACAGTAGAGCTGTGATGTGAGACAGCAGAGTTGTGATGAGACAGTAGAGCTGTGATGTGAGACAGTAGAGCTGTGATGTGAGACAATAGAGCTGTGATGTGAGACAGCAGAGCTGTGATGTGAGACAGTAGAGCTGTGATATAAAATAGTAGAGCTGTGATGTGAGACAGTAGGGCTGTGATGTGAGACAGTAGAGCCGTGATGTGAGACAGCAGAGTTGTGATGAGACAGTAGAGCTGTGATGTGAGACAGTAGAACTGTGATGTGAGACAGCAGAGCTGTTATGTGAGACAGTAGAGCTGTGATGTGAGACAGTAGAGCTGTGATATAAAATAGTAGAGCTGTGATGTGAGACAGCAGAGCTGTGATGTGAGACAGCCGAGCTGACTTCCTTCCGCACACCCCACAATCCCCTCTGCTGTGCCAGCGTCTCAAACGCAGGGCCAGTTTGTGAACGTTGCAACGTGTGCTGTCTAGCGCAGTTTTGAGTTAATTAATCCTAATTTGTATTTTTAGATGGAAGTCAACCAGGCAAATCGACAGCATTGCTCTGTGCCCATAAGCCATTTAAGGTTCTGTACAAGTCATTTAAGTTCAGTTACAAGTCATTTGAGTAAATTGGGTTTTAAACTGTAATGTGCTATATAAACAGATACTCAGATATTTATGGAATACAGCATTAGATAACAGCCTGGTCTGATACGTAGTACCTGTGTAATGTGTGTACTCTGTAGACCGTTGTGTAAGAATGGATCCCAGTATGTGATAAGCATATGATTGCATAGAGAAAGTGGATGAGTAAAAGAAAACAAGAGAGAAAATGACAGAGAGAGAAAGAGAAAGAGAGAGAGAGAGAGAGAGAGAGAAAGAGAAAATGACTGGTTTATATGAGTTAAAACCTATTACTAAAATAATTTAAAAGTGTGTTTAGTGTGTGGTTACGGTCTGAGTTGGTCTCATCCCCTGGAGTTTTGACCAATCTCACTCCCTCACAGTCCACACCAGAGTCCAGCCAAAGGCCATGGCAGCCGTGTCCAGGAGGGCTTGTGGCTGGTCACTCTGCAGGGCTTAGAAGACCAGGAACAAAACGAGCAGAATGTCAGTGTTGCTCTCTGCACATCCTGAGGCTGCTGTGATGACAGCCCAGGAGTAGGAGGACCCGGCGTGGACACCCCCCGTCCCTGTCCCCATCCCTGTCCCCGTCCCCCCGGGCTACCCTGCCTGTCTACTGGGCTGCATGGGTGACCAGGGCCTCTTGCCTTCACTTCCCCAAACTCAAGAAGATCCTTGGATATGTTCTTGGAGAGGCAATTAACGATTGTCTTAACAATTCAGGGCTTGATTTCCCGAATGTTTAGGAGATCATTAAATGGTAGTATCACGCTGAACCCTCTCTCTCTCGTAACATGACCAGGGATGTTTATCTGCAAACGGGGACTGAGAACAGTTTCTTCTACCACGTAATTTAGCTTGGTGATGAATTCCTCTTCTGCTGTTCTGTTCTTCTCAAAGCAAAACATCACTCTAAGTTTTAAGTTGAATTGATATTACCTTTCCCAATGATGTAATGTTGTTGTTGTTCTGAGTCGTTTTCTGCTTATTTTGACGTTTGCCTGCAGGTCACCGCTTCGAGGATAACCCAGGCGTGAGACGCCACCTGGTCAAGAAGTCGTCGCGTTGCCAGGTCACGCGGACGGGCCTCAACTCACCTCCTCTGTCCAGTTTGAAGATGAGGAAGAAGAAGGACAAAAAGAATCATGAGGTGAGGACCAAGACATCAAACCTAGACGCTGGAGTATGGGGTAATTACAACTTATGGGGTAGGAAGAGAAAGAAATGCTCTCCGAGTCTAGACGGGGCTGAATAATGACCCTACCCTCACCGAACACTCCGTTACTGATCCGTCTCCCCGTGGGCTACTCCGTTTTCATCCCCTCCGAAGCATCAATAGTTCTAATGAAGAGTGCTAATAGAGGCGGCGAGCTGCTTAGCTGTCTGGCCTTCATTCTGCTTTAACCATGTATTGATCCCTTGGCTTTAGCAGGACTTAAACCCACCGCCTACCAAGTCTGCACTCACTCAGATCTGACAAATGGATTAATTACAAAAAAAATCCCTTAGTCGAGGCTGGAGCCTTGTTTATTAGCACTGCCTGTCAGGCTGTGGTAAGCCCCTCAGCCAGAGAAGGCTGGCTCTCCTCTGTACGGTCAGATTTCATAAGATTTTGCACTTCACAGAGTTCGAATGTTGATCCAACGTCAGCATATTCTACTGAATTTAATTATATGTACAAACAGGGAACTGATATTAGAATACACTTTTAAAAAGTAAATGATACATGCTAGCCCCGGAGGTAATTGGACGGCTCAGCCGTAACACCCGTGTCTGCATGGCAAATGTTCTCTGTTGGATGGCGGTGTTGTGGACGGCTGTGCCGTTTGTGGGTAATGGCTCAACGAGTGGGTTCGTCATGGCTCCGTTAGGTCTTCGTGGAGTTGAACGAGCTTATCGTGGACAAGAACCAGGAGATGCGTTGGAGGGAGATGGCGCGCTGGATAAAGTTCGAAGAGGACGTGGAGGAGGAGACGGAGCGCTGGGGGAAACCCCACGTGGCGTCGCTGTCCTTCCGTAGCCTCCTGGAACTTCGCCGGACCATCACACACGGTGAGCGCGTGGCCCTGGGTGTGAGTCTGCTCCTCAGCAATAAGCACAGCATGCCCTGCCAAGACGTCCTGTACAAACACATGCACCGTCACAACAAGACACCCACACAAAGACACGCCGTCCCATGCTAAGACGCGGTGTCCCGTGCAAAGACACGAGGCGTTCTGTGCAAAGTAAACTTTTCCAAGGCTGTTTCTGGTTCTTGCTCATCTCACAACACTCTCTGCGGACCACGTTATTGTGAAATAGTTCACGTCTTTCCCTGCCAAATACAGGCTGTGAGAAAGCTAATGACCCATTGTGAAGACCCTGTTCATGTTTGCCTCTTAACAACTAATGAAGGAATTCCTAATAATTTGTTAAAAGCATTAACAGCACAAGTTTTAAACTGTGAATGATGATGTAGATTGTGAAGAAAGATGCTTGAGAAATCTATTACACATTGCTGACTATCTTACATCCATCAGTGTTGTATGTGTTGTACTTGGTGGTTCTGATATGACTGATATCTCCCTGACGTGTTTGCTCATGCAGGCGTGGTTATGTTGGACCTGGACCAGAACACACTGCCAGGCATTGCTCACCTGCTCGTGGAGAGCATGATCATCTCGGACCAGATCCGAGCGGAGGACCGGCCCAACGTGCTGCGCGCTTTACTGCTCAAGCACAGGTCAGGGCGTCCCGCGTCCCGTGTCTCACGTTCCACGTCCACCACCACCACCACCCTCCTGTCTGCCTGTGCCACTGAGCATGCTCAGAACGGCCCTTAGCTTCTCCATAGATCGAGCGACTGTTGATGTGGCAAAGATCGAGGTCTAGGTGGCAGTAGTGGTGATACTGTTCCCTCCCGAGCTGAGATTTGTTCTTGTGAAAAACACAGAAAACTGTTCTATATTGGTGCAGCCAAGATGTTGTGTAGGTGTTGTGTAGGTGTTGTGTAGGTGTTGTGTAGGTGTGTAGGTGTTGTGTAGGTGTTGTGTAGGTATTGTGTAGGTATTGTGTAGGTATCGTGTAGATGTTGTGTAGGTGTTGTGTAGGTGTTGTGTAGGTATCGTGTAGGTATCGTATAGATGTTGTGTAGGTGTTGTGTAGGTGTTGTGTAGGTGTAGGTGTTGTGTAGGTGTTGTGTAGGTGTTGTGTAGGTATCGTATAGATGTTGTGTAGGTGTTGTGTAGGTGTTGAGTAGGTAGTGTAGGTGTTGTGTAGGTATTGTGTAGATGCATCCCTCTGTGAAAAGCACAACAGCGTCAGCATGAGTGTGTGTGTGCGTGTGTGTGTGTGTGTGTGTGTGTGTGTGTGCTGGGCTTCGCTGGGTTTCAGAATCACTCCCCCAGGGCCTTTTGAAAGGTCAGAGCAGCACCCTGAGCCCCAACTCAGAGCAGTACTGCAGGGCCTCCCTCCCACACAGAACTACTGCCTGTAGGAAGGAAGCAGTGACCCTTTTAGAAACGTCCACTGTTTTAGTAAATAGCAGGAAACCCACAGATGGTACATGAGCTTAATCAAAGGCTGTTTGGATTACAACGTCTGGAAAGGCCATCACATGACACAGAGCTTTATAGTTTCATTAAGAGTATGACCCTGCGGTGCATCATCCCCCCTCTACTCTCTCTGTCTGCTGTTCTCTCTGTCTGCTGCTGCTCTCTCTGCTGTTCTCTGTCTGCTGTTCTCTCTCTGCTGTTCTCTCTCTGCTGTTCTCTCTCTGCTGTCTGCTGTTCTCTCTCTGCTGTTCTCTCTGTCTGCTGCTCTCTCTGTCTGCTCTGTCTCTCTGCTGTTCTCTCTCTGCTGTTCTCTCTGTCTGCTGCTCTCTCTGTCTGCTGCTCTGTCTCTCTGCTGTTCTCTCTCTGCTGTTCTCTCTGTCTGCTGCTCTCTCTCCGCAGCTCTCTTTCTGCTCTCTCTTTCCAGGCCCTTGAGGCTTGTCAGGCATTATTGTTCAGTACTGGCATATTGGTTCCCAGCCTACCAGTCCAGACCAGCACAGACCCAGTGGTGGGGCAGCAAATCCAGACCATTGGTGCTGGAATCCTTCACCCCTCAAACTGGGCACTTTTTCCAAGACATTACACTCCTTTACAGGTCGGATCGGAATGTCCTCAACGTCCCAGTGCATCCACAGCCAGATGGCAGCACCTGTGGTCATTTATTGGCCAACTGTAAAATACAAGCATGCACACACATATGGGACACACACATAAACACACACACACAGACATGAATACACACGCACACACACACACACACACGCAAGCCTTGGAAATGGTTGTTAATAATTATAGCTCTCTTCCTACACTGTTCCAGAGTGGCCATTGGTGACAGAACCCCCTCTGCAATTTTTTTTACCATCATCTCAGCAGCAGCGTTTCATGGGAAAACGCATCTAATTAGGCCATCCATTCCAAGATATGTATTTATGAAGTGGAAAATAATACTTCAAGGTGCAGTGTACTTGCGCACGCCGCTCGCGCCTTCTGTGGAGCAGAACGCTCGCGTGCTGTTCTCCTTCCCCTCGCACCTAGGTTCATGCTCCTGTCTCCCTGCGTTTGTCACGATGTCACTGGCTGGACACAGGCGTGCCGATGACAGTGTGTGTGTGTGTGTGTGTGTGGGGGGGGTGAGGCTGTCCTGTGTGTGGACACAGGCCGTTGTGGGGGTGGCATGGAGTTGTTCGTTTTCAGCAGCTATAGCCTTTCTCAAGTCCTGCCCCCCCTCTGTGGTATTTGAGGATCATGTTCTGTGTTCAATTCTGTGTCTGATATTATCGTGCCACATGTTGCATTTTGGTTATCTTGTGCATTTCATGTTGATTACTTTGGAGTGAATTGAAGATGTGGTTTTGGACTGTAATTTGGATTCTTGAATTGTGGGGATTCTGTGTTTGGTTTGCAAATATTGAGACCAAGCTGGAAGGCATCCTGGTTGGACAGTGATAAGCAGAGGAATAGCCAACCAGAGCACCTAAATCAACACGCAAGCATATTTGTTCTCTTGACTTGCAGATCAGAACAAATGTTCGTGAATTGGTTTCAGGGTTGCACAAATGTTCCTAAATTGGTTTGTGGATTGCACAATGTTGCTAAATTTCTTCAAGGATTGCACAAGTATTTCGGTGTTACCGTGCGCAGTTGAAAGTTGGTACAACACTGCAGCTGGCCTTGCTGTTACCGTAGCGCTCTTCTCTCCAGTCACCCCAACGATGAGAAGGACGGACTTTTCCACCAGAACCATTCGGTCAACAGCCTGGGCACCTTCCGTGACAACCACAACCATGTGCACGACACGAGCCTCCCACTGGTGTCTGAAGATCATGCTGAGACACGTGACATCAAAGCGACAGAGCACGACAAAGAGGTGCGTGTGAGAGGTGAACGTGAGAGGTGCACGTGAGAGGTGCGTATGAGAGGTACACGTGAGAGGTGAATGTGAGAGGTGAATGTGAGAGGTGCACGTGAGAGGTGCGTATGAGAGGTACACGTGAGAGGTTCACGTGAGAGGTGCACGTGAGAGGTGCACGTGGGAGGTGCGTGTGAGAGGTGCACGTGAGGGGTGCACGTGAGAGGTGTGCATGAGAGGTGCACGTGGGAGGTGCGTGTGAGAGGTGCACGTGAGAGGTGCACGTAGGAGGTGCGTGTGAGAGGTGCACGTGAGGGGTGCACGTGAGAGGTGTGCATGAGCTCCAGTCACCAGCTGCAGATCAGCATTTTGCAGATGCGGGTCCGTCTCAGTTTCTCAGTTACCAAGAGATGTTTCAGACTCTCAGTGGAGGGGCGCTGGCCGTCACCTGGATGCTATAGTCTCCGATCTGCTCTGAAATCATTGGGCAGGTCTCTCTGGGCAGGTCTCTCTGGGCAGGTCTCTTTGGGCAGGTCTCATTAGGAAGCTGGGGGCGTGACCTCCTAAGGTCCTAAGGTCACTCCGTGTGAAGTGCGGGGAAGGTATGGCGCATGGTGCCTTGGGAACGTAGGTCACGCCCTGGCTCACTTTAGCACGTGTGTGCAATTAGGGCCCGAATAGGCACACAGGTGCTTCTCGTTAAAACCTCCTGATACGGTAACTGTGAAACTTTTAATGGTCCCCATGGCTTAAAATGTTGGCAAATGTAAAAAACCATAAAAGCGCAAAAAAAAAAAAAAAAGACGATCATGTTAAATGGATTTAGACTGATTTACCGTTTGGCAACTTGGTTCTGCATATTAGTGTCTACTGATAAAAACCTGGCGAAATGGTTCATTAAAATCCAGAGAGCGGTGACACAAGGAGACACAAAGCCCACATGTGGAACAGACATCTCTTGCAGAGCCATGGGGAGACATTTACGTGCACTGCCTGCCAAACCTCTTCAGCGGTGTTTAATGTCAATACAGTTGTAACTCTTTTCTTCTGTTAACAAAAGCAAACCCTGCACGGTGTTCCTGCCGAGGTGCACGCTGCAGCCAGGCCTCTCAAACTGCTGGCAAAGATCCCCAAGGAAGCGGAGGCCACGCTGGTTTTAGTGGGTAAGCAGATTTGCTCCAACAGTTTGCCTTTTCGTTCCACTCTCAAAAGGAGACGTGGAGTCGTCGCATCACGGTTTTCCCGCTTTCCTTCGCCCACGCTAGCTTTTATGAGTCCATATCCATGCATCCGATTTTAGTTTGATTCATCGAGGTGTAAACGTTGACTTATGTGCCTGCAAAGGAGAGAGGAGTATGTATGTGGTAGTGTGTGTGTTTGTGTGTGTGTGTGTGTGTTTGGGTGTGGGGGGGTGTGTGTGTGTGTGTGTGTGTGTGTGTGGGGGTTGGTGTGTGTGTGCAGGCTGTGTCGATTTCCTGGAGCAGCCTGCCATGGCGTTCGTGCGGCTGAACGAGGCGGTCGTGCTGGAGTCGGTTCTGGAGGTTCCGGTTCCTGTGCGGTTCTTGTTTGTGCTCTTGGGGCCTCCACAAACCAACATAGACTACCACGAGATTGGACGTTCCTTCTCCACACTCATGTCTGATAAGGTTGGGGCTCACACAAGGATTCACATCCTTTTCCATCACCATTTCCAGACTTCAGTTACACAATCTTCTCATGTACACATTTAGAGCATTAAGGTATCGCACCTAAACTGAGGTAAGAAGTTGATGCCTCATAAAATTACCATTTTAGTAACTTCAACGAAAGTTCATAGTGTGCCTGTCCAGCTTCTCAAGAAGTTCAGGGAGAGGGCTGACATGTTAACTGGAGAGTGAGGACACATTTATGTTATACGTTTACTCCTGCTCAGCCCAAGCGTATTTTTCGAAGTAATGATAGAAACCATCAGCTCGACTAGCAGGGAGGCGTTTGGCAAACCTCCTGTCTGTGTGCTGTGCTCTGCTTCTGTGATCTTCAGTGATCTTCAGAGCTCTTCTGCGTTGTCCTCAGAACTTCCACGAGGTGGCCTACTTCGCCGATGACCGGCAGGATCTCCTGAGCGGCATGAATGAGTTCCTGGACTGCAGCGTTGTCATACCTCCGTCCGATGTGGAGGGCAAAGACCTGCTCAAGACAGTGGCCTCCTTCCAGAAGCAGATGCTACGGAAGCGGAAGGAGAGGGAGACTAAGAGAAGCACCGGCGCTGTGTCGGGATCCGGCCAGGACATGAAAGGTGAGCCTCTCCTCTCTCGCCATACACCACCACGTCTGCCTGGTTTACCAATAGTGCCATTCTACAGTCACAGCCTAAACACAACTCTAAACAAAAAAAAAATGAGTGAATTATATAAAATCTTTTTTTTCTAGTCTTATTCATTTTTCACATATGGGAGGGGGTATTTCAGGTGATTACGTATCAGTCCTGATGTGATCACAAATGTGATCCGTCCAAGAATAAAGATCTGCTTTCAGCGTTCCAGCAGTTTGACTGTTTAACCCTGGCCTGAGTGTGTCCTCCGTCCGCCCCGGGGGTCAGATGGGAGTCACGATGAACAGGAGGATGAGGAACCGGAGGTGGACCCGCTCAAACGCTCTGGCGTCCTGTTTGGAGGCCTGATCCATGACATCCGGCGGCGCTACCCACATTACGTCAGTGACATGAAGGACGCGCTGGACTCTCAGTGCATCGCCGCTGTCATTTTTATCTACTTCGCAGCGCTCTCTCCCACCATCACCTTCGGGGGCCTGCTGGGTAATGAAACTCGTTGACCCAGGCCTGCTGGGTAATGTAGTTCTTAGTGCCTAAGCCTGCAGGGCAATGCATGTAGGTTTTAAGACCTTGGTAAATTAATCTTCTCCAGCTCCTTTCTTTGTAAGCCGATATGAAGCTCTTTATTAAACATGCTGAATGTTAAGAGTTCTATTACTTTGAATATAATAACGTGAAACGTGATTGGAGAGTCAGTGCACGTTCTGCTATCTCTAGGGGAGAAGACGCAAGGCATGATGGGGGTGTCAGAGCTTCTGATCTCTACGGCGACAGTCGGGGTGTTGTTCTCCCTGCTGGCAGGGCAACCCCTGCTCATCATTGGCTTCTCTGGACCTCTCCTGGTGTTCGAGGAGGCCTTTTACAAGGTAGCCCCCAGCCACGCAGGTTTGAAGTGCTACTGCCAGTACTGAATGCTCATTTCTTACCAAGCCTCTCTGTGGTGTGTAACAATATTGAACGTTACTGACAGAGAATGGTGTCCAGAATTAAACCCCTCTGCATGTTTGATTCTACTCAAATGTTCAGTATTAGGAATTAGGCCGCATGCTCTCTGCTCATTCTCCTCCACGGAAAGGCGTGTTGGTAGCGTGAGAGTGAGGCCAGGCAGTGTGTGGTTGTGAGTGTGGTTGTGAGCCGCCCTCTTCCCCGGATCAGTTCTGCCAGGCGCAGGGCTTTGAATACCTCACGGGCCGCGTGTGGATCGGCTTCTGGCTCATCTTCATCGTGCTGGTTATTGTGGCGGTTGAGGGCAGCTTCCTCGTGCGCTACATCTCACCGTTCACTCAGGAGATCTTCGCCTTCCTCATCTCACTCATCTTCATCTATGAAACCTTCTCCAGACTCTTTAAGGTAGGGTCCCGTTACCTGGAATGGAAGTCATTCCATTCAAAAGCTCATGCAGGAGGGGGTTGTGCGGCATTGACAAAAACCGCAACCTAAGCCCTCTGTCCCAATTCCCACTGTTTGCAAACATGTCTACAGGCAAGTTTCATTTACACTACACTCGGGCCTTTTTACATCTACACTTGCGTTTCACTCGTGTAGATGTGAGCTGTATTAATGGTTTCGCCTTTAGGTGTTCCAGGAGCACCCGCTGTTGAGGAGCTACCCGCCCTCCGCCGTCCCTCTGGGGCCACCGCAAGGGAGCGTGGTGCTGGTGGAGGGACCCGTCCTCAACCAGCCCAACACGGCCCTGCTCTCCCTCGTCCTCATGGTGGGGACCTTCTTCGTGGCCTTCTTCCTTAGAAAGTTCCGTAATAGCCGTTTCCTTGCAGGCAAGGTACAGCCACCGAGGAGCCACACAGCACTGGTACTGGAAACAGCATTGAGATTTAACCAAACGATGCCCCAGTCACAGCTTCGTTTGTCTGGTCTTTTGCTTAAATCCAAAGGTCAGGAGAGTCATTGGAGACTTTGGCATCCCCATCTCAATCCTACTGTCTGTGATCGTGGACTATTGTATCCCTGACACCTACACACAGGTAACCACAACAGTGCCTGGAACAATAGTGGTCCGAACTGGTCCAGGTTCTTCTCTACAGAGCAATAGTGAGTGCTCTAATGTCCTCTGCTTTTTCCGTACTCCGTATTGAATTGGTTCTTTCCGAGTTCGTATGAGGGTGTGGTGGGATGCTCGGCCACGGGGATTCTTAACGCTTCCGTTTTTGTCGCCGTAGAAACTGAACGTGCCCTCCGGTTTCTCCGTCACCTCCCCGGACAAACGCGGCTGGTTCATCAGCCCGTTTGGAGACAAGCAGTCGTTCCCCATGTGGATGATGGGGGCGTCGGTCATCCCTGCCCTGCTGGTCTTCATCCTCATCTTCATGGAGACACAGATCACTTCGTGAGTGTGGCCTCGGTATTCCATGGGAATGTGTTCATTTGGGGGTCGTAGGTCGTATAGCCTCGGTTGGTTTTCAGTCACCCCCCCTAAAAAACATCACCCACCAGGCTGATAGTGAGCAAGAAAGAGAGGCGCTTGGTGAAAGGATCCGGCTTCCATCTGGACCTGCTGCTCATCGTGACCCTGGGGGCCGTCTGCCCGCTGTTCGGCCTGCCCTGGCTGACGGCCGCCACCGTGCGCTCCGTCACCCACGTCAACGCGCTGACCGTCATGAGCAAGGCCACTGCCCCAGGAGAAAAGCCCATGATCCAGGAGGTCAAAGAGCAGAGGGTGACCGGCATGTGTGTGGCCATACTTGTGGGTGAGTGAAGTCGCTGCCTTTGTAACCAGGGCAAAGAGGAATCCCCATTTCCATCTCCCGTATGTAGACTCGCGTTTGATTTGTCTCTGATCCGTAGGCGTGTCCATTGTGATGACGGACGTGTTGCGACACATCCCCCTGGCGGTGCTGTTTGGTATCTTCCTGTACATGGGCATCACCTCTCTGACTGGCATCCAGCTATATGAGCGCATCACACTTATGGTCACCCCTGCAAAACACCACCCTGATCATACCTATGTTACCAAGGTAACCCGATAACACTGGCAAAGCTAATGACCATTGACTGTGCATATTTACTGCGCATACTCTACATATTTTGAATTGGTTTACTGATGATGCATGTACTATTCTAGATTGAAGATCTGTTGATTGAAGATGGCTGGTGTCTGTGTGTAGATGAGGAATCTATGATTATTTACTGAAAGCTTCACCTAACACATTTTAACACCCACTAGGTGGTGCCCAAACTCACATTTCTGTCATCCACACCCAAACAGCAGGCCTTCTGAGTGAATGTCACAACTTTTAGACCAAACAGCAGTTTCTGGTAGTTGCAAGATAAGAACTAAAGAAAAGATCTGTTGTAGTTGTACAGAAGTGCTGTGTGTCCTTACCTGGGTGTCTGTAGGTGACGTGCTGTGTCTCCTTACCTGGGTGTCTGTAGGTGTCTGTGCTGTGTGTCCTTACCTGGGTGTCTGTAGGTGACGTGCTGTGTCTCCTTACCTGGGTGTCTGTAGGTGAAGACCTGGCGTATGAACCTGTTCACCATCATCCAGCTGCTGTGTATAGTGCTGCTGTGGGTGGTGAAATCCACCGTGGTGTCTCTGGCCTTCCCCTTCATCCTCATCCTGACGGTGCCTCTGCGCAGACTCATCCTCACCAGGATCTTTGAAGAGCGCGAGCTGGCAGCGGTGAGTCGTCTCAGCTCCGCCCATCCCCCACCAGGCTCCATCCGACACCCCCGCACCCATCCCCACCCACCCAGAGCCCAGCTCTGTGAGGTGCTCATCAGTTCATAGGACTGAGACTGAGAGCGCTACAGATGGGGGAGTAAATCTGTCGCTGGATCAACATGGCCATGCAGTGACTTTTTTTTAGGTTATGTGTGTGTGTGTGTGTGTGTGTGTGTGTCTTTTGTTCATGTACGACACGCGGTGTAAAGCACTCTCTCTGCCCTTCCCCTACAGCTGGATGCGGACGAAGATGCACCCAATTTCGACGAGGACGGTCGTGATGAGTACAATGAGATTCACATGCTTGTGTAGACAAGGCTCACGGGGGGAGGGGGGGGGGACTTTCTGGCCTTCATCCACCCTAACCAATCAAAGTGCAGGATGAAGGACAAACCGGTGAAGAACAGTGAAGGTGACACTAGCCATGACTTCATAGTGAGGACCCACTACCCCTGTTTCACGTGTACATTATTAAAATATTGTATTTATTCAATATTCATACATGCCTCCAAGAAGAGGAATGTCCGTGTCTTGCTAATGCCCCTAGAACTCTTTGACTGAAACACATAGAGTGTACAATGCACCTTAAACCCCACTATCTGAGAGACTCCCGTTTGTGTCTGATGTGGAAGCACAGACTGCAGTGTAGGGTGTGTATAATGCATCCTATGCACAGAGGATAGTGTACAGAGCACAGCTGGTTACACTTCATAAAGTGGATGCTCCTCCCCCATAGAAGCCCACTGCCTGTAGATCTGAGTTGCCTTCTCTTTTATACTCTAGGCTCCGCCCACAGGGTCTGAATGACTTTCAGTAGCACCTAAGTTCAGGAAACTCAGGGTGGTTGATGCACTCCGTGTGCAGTCCCTCTGCTTGCGTGCTGTACCACTAGTCCATGTCGTTTGGGACCGAGGGAGACGTCTGGTGCCAGATCATACCCCAGTTTACGGCTCATCCCGAACTTTAAACTTAAGTGTTGGCGTTGTGTTTATTTGTTGTGCTTCGCTTGCTATACAGACTCTCTAATTGTTCCTCGTTGTTGAAGAACGTCCTCCTCAGCAGAGAGACACTGAAAAAGACATGTTCTTTCTTTTCTCTAGGGTCACTTTTCTTTGTTTTTGTGTTCACGGTGTGACCTCCTCAGACACTTACATGCCACATTTTCAGTTCCATTTTAGCTAATGTTTTATGAGAACAGTTAAAGCCATAATATACAAGATAAGTTGACTTCAGTGTGTGCAGACTTACTACGTAATATTAACAGCGATGCTATTCCATGGCTGCTGAACTGCCCTTATAAACAGATGCACTTGGCATGAGAATTTGACTCATCTGCAATCTGCAGCCAAATTTGTAGAAGGGGTCCTAGATGAACCCTGACCCTGGTCCCATTCACCAAACTCTAACTAGTTAAAATAAAGTGCATGGCCTTCTAACAAACACCTCACACCACAGCCAGCAGATCCATGCTGTTTAGCATGGCTCCAAGCCAGGTTGCTTTAAGGTCCAGTGAAGCTCTTATCGTAAATTTCGGAAGAACAGAAGTATAAGCTGCAGTTCTCGTCCAAATGCGCAGGTCTCTAACCTTGGCCTGTGCGCCGTGGTTGGCTATCAAGAAAGTCGCCCTTTAGACTGCAAATAAAAAGCGGTTCGTGTACTCGCTGGTTGTGTACATTCCCCACAACACGCAGACCTCAAATGCAAAACTCCCCAGATATTGCCAGTTCCCTACAGACCATTGAGTTTGAGGTTTGTTGGGTTTTGTTTGTCTTAGGGAATTATATTGAGAGGGATTTGAGTGATGAAAATCTTCAGTAATATGTAATTCAGTCAAACATAAGACCAAATGCTGCTACCCACTCTGGCCTTCAGGTCATGCTGAGTTCGTAGGTCGAGGAACTCGTTTGGGTAGTCCTCAAAACGTGAACTGAGCTGATCACTGTGCTGATGCCGAACCTGGGAGGGCATTTTGCCCACCGGATATTCAATTCTGCCTTGAGGAGCGTCCCTAAGAGGAGCCCGTAGTTCACATCTTTGCAGTAATCACAGTGTGAATTGTTGAATTGTTGAAGTTCTGTCTCGCAAGGCTAGAGAACACAGAAGAATGGCAAACTCTCGAGGATGCATGAACTTTGGGTTTTTGTTACTCTAGAATGTATGAGGTTTGTGGATTTGTTGCTATGGGAGGTATGAGGTTTAGGTATTTGTTTCTATGAGAGGTATGAGGACTGGGGATTTGTTGCTGTGGGAGGTATGAGGTTTAGGTATTTGTTTCTATGAGAGGTATGAGGACTGGGGATTTGTTGCTGTGGGAGGTATGAGGTTTAGGTATTTGTTTCTATGAGAGGTATGAGGACTGGGGATTTGTTGCTGTGGGAGGTATGAGGTTTAGGTATTTGTTTCTATGAGAGGTATGAGGACTGGGGATTTGTTGCTGTGGGAGGTATGAGGTTTGTGGATTTGTTGCACTGGGAGGCAGCAGCACTGCCATCTTGGCTAAGCTAAGCACACAGTGGATCTAAAGAAGGAAACACAGTTACTAACCCCCTCTCTTTAGTCTACTGAGGAACATCTAATCCCACATTAAGCCATAACTGTGAAATGTTTCAATTTTTCATTGGACTATTATAGATGAAAAAACATTTATGTTGTGTAATAACTTTGTGTTTTCTTTTGAGTATGGGACGTACCTACTGTTTAAGAGGTGCATTACTACTCTAAGAACACACTAAGATGGTACACTATGTACAAATGCATTCTGGTTTCAAATTCCTGCCGGTTTGCTACCGGGGCCCACATGCTGAATGTATGTACTCCAGCGCGCAAGGCTCTTGTTGTGCTCGGCTGGTAACACGGCTCCCCTCTCTTAACTTCGCCTAACTCCAAGAACTGCCCCCGTCGTAAGGCTGCTCGGACACAGCAGGAGGAATGGGCTTAAACCAATAACTGTGCTCGGGGAACAAAAAGGCTTCTTAAAGAGGCAGCTTTTGTGAGCACAGCTGACATGTCCAGGCAGTGGTGGTGGTTGCCAAGGCTACAGACAGGTTGCTCATCCAAAAACCCAGATGACCCAGAGGGCTTTGGGTCAGGGTGGGGGGAGTGGGGGGGGGGTGGGCGGGTCCACGTTCAGTGCCGGGGTGGCCGCATGCAGAGTCCGTGCACAGATCCCCCACTGCCACCCAGTTCAGGGTTGTACTGATGTGTGTGTGTAGTAGGGCTGCACGATACGGTGAAAAAAAAAAACCCCTATGCCTTTCAAGATGCATTGCAAAGCTCGGTGACCCCTTGATATGACATGATTAATGATTGCTTTGCATTATTGTGACCAAAATGATTCATCCTTGTTGAAAATTATTACACTGTTAGATTATTACGTTACATTGAATGTCATGCGTCAGGAAAATATCCATGAATCACATTTAGAGCATCATAGATTATGATGATCACAGCCCATGTGAAAAGTTTGGGAACTTGTAAACAGGCTCATTTGCATATAGCAGCCTTCTGTGACGTCAGTATTAGAGGAGCCATTACTGCAATAATGAGTGTGTTTGTGTGCGAGACTGTGGCCTGAAATGGAAGACACAAAACGTCTAAGAACTAAGAATAGCTTTCAGTAACATGTAAGAAGAATTAAGACACGGAGGTATTAATCAAATCAAAAGGCCGAAGACCACCGCTTCCTTCTAGCGGATTTTCTTTTTAAGATGGAGATGAAACTAGGAGAAAAATAAACAGTTGGAATGGTGTAAGGGCTTGGCAGGGTGTAGACTCTGAGATGGGTTACAGGCGGGATCTGACCACCCTAGTCGCACACATCACCCGCCAGTCCCTCTAAACGACCTGTTATTGAAAGTGAGTGATGACAATCGGAAGCAGCTGGAGTCTGGGATATTCCCCCGGCCGTGGCATATTCAGTGGTGTATTTACGGTCTATTCAAGAGTCGAAACAGCAAGTAGGTGCCATTCACTGGGGAAGAACAGGGATGCACGTTCAGTACAGCGATAATTTCAGCATGGCTGGAGAATCTGTACAAGGTGGAGATACTGGAGTTTAACACTATGGTGTTCAGTGTGTAAAGGGAGCTGCATAAAAGTCACATTCAAGATCACACTGGTTTACGTGTTACGGTCCTGAGTACTCTAGTTATAACACATTTAGCACTTATGAACAAAGGCGTGTAACGCTGAGGATCACATTGGGATTTCTACAATGAAAAATGGAATTATTATGGTTTTCATATATGCAGTACCATTTGTACTGAAATTGTCAACAGAATGTCAGTACCCAAAACAAACCTTGTGTAGAATTTTTGTTAAGAATTCAGATTGTTGACTGGATGTGAGAGGTGTAGTTTGTTAAAAATACGACAAACCTCGGTAGTTACGTTAAATAATGTTTTACCTTAGCTTTAGCAATACAAAAAAATGCTGTTGTTATGTGGCTATTTTAATAGCTGTACTAATTGCTATTACTGTAAAAACGTTTTCAAAACATTGTAAAATAAATTGTTATTTTTTTGTCTCAGAATAAATATTTATTATGTGTTTCAAAACCTTTGTTGCAAAATATGCTTATATACTTTATAGGGAGGTATGAGGTTTATGTTCTACGCTTTTAGCCCGCGATAGGACTTACAAATAAGCTGCAGCTAAACCATAGACTAGCAGTGTTTCCATTGGCCTGACCTACTTACAAATATGAAAGACTGCATGTCAGCAAAAATAACTCAGTAACTTAAAACATGTACCAGGAATAAAAACACAGGGTGCACCGAGGTCACGTTAAGAACGGACAAGCTCAACTAGTGATTTACACACGTTCCTGTCACCACGTTTAATGTTATTAATCACGTGTCAGCTAGAAACCGTGAATAGAGCTGGTGTGTGAATGTCATACTGCCAATCACAGAAATAAAAAAGAAAATAGAAATAGAAAATATATATATATTATATTTCAGAACCAATCCTAATCTATTGTAATCTGTAAATACCTTAGGCCATAGATCAATGATAAAAACAGATGCAGCCTACTGACTTGCATTTTAATGGTTTGCATGTCTTTAATGGCCTTCCTTAATCTATAATGGCCTTCCTTTGGTGACCGACAATGAATGGAAAGGAAGCCCTTCCAAAGGAAGCCCTGGCACTAAATCTATTGTTGCTATTTATATATACACCTCACTACAGATGCTAAACTATATAGAAATAACTACGGATGCTGAATCTTATTCGCTGGTGAACATTGTGACATCTGCTTGAACCATTGCCCAACACAAATGGAGACCACCAAGATGGCTACACCTCCAGGACCATGGGAGCTTCCCAGACCTGGCTTTGACCCTGACCCTTACCCTTGACCGCCCGTGCTGACCCTAAGGGTCAGGTGGTGGCGCTGGTGAGATGTACGCAGCAGAAGGGGAAGAGGAACGTGGCTATGACACAGGGCAGCACAAGCAGCAGAATCACGTGCACGCCGGGGTCCTGCATGAAGAAGCACAGCGAGAAGTACGTCCGGTGGAGCTCCAGGAAGATCTTGCCCTTCAGGGAGGGCTCCACGCACCTGCTGCGCTTGGCCACCTCACTCACGCACATGTCCAGCTGGGCATAGTGGCTGCTGGGACAAAATGGCGACAGTGAAGTTAAGGAGTTCCACAGCACACACTGCGTGTATGTCTCTGGGACATATGCATGTGTGTTTACGTGAATTCTCAAGACATGAAGGTTATAAATATTTGTGTGGATTATACATATGTAACTATCTATAAATAACAAAAGACGTCTAACAGTAAACTGTTATAAGCTTATCCTTAACCCGAACTCCAACAAATAAGTGCTTTTGCACCTTTGATTTAAAAAAAATATATATGTAGCTTTTGGTAAAAAAATTATTTGACAAAAAAGGCAACTTTTTGCTGTTCCAAGGTAGGTTCGCTGTGTTTTTCTCTTAAACACCACACACAGTCTATGTCTCACATCAGAATTAGATAGTAGGTGTTTTGAGAGCCATGCTGCTTACGCATGTGGTCATGCATGATTTAGCAGCTCTGATGACAGGAGTTGGGTTTATTCATCCATCCACATAAGCGCTCGGCATAACAGCAAAGCTCTTCGAGTTGTGACGGGGCACGACACATGCGTCTCAGGAGGAGGACGCAAAGGGTACAGTCACACGTTTAGTTCCGGCTCTAATTAATTCATACCTGATGCAACAAAAAACCCCTGCAGGGAAGCAGAGAGCCATGACTTTCCCCTGACTGCATAGCAGAGATCTTTCAGAGGGCGTCGTTAAAAGCTGTAAGACTTATATACACACCCTTTAGTAGTGGGCCAAGGACACTCCTTCTGGTAGTTACTGTTTGCCATATTTTGCTTGTACAGAGGTACACAGTGGTTGTGGACCTCATTATCAAATGTGGTCCTGTCACAGGGCCAAACCCTTGTCCCATTAAACCCTGAAAAAAACATCAATTTAATATAATTAATGAACAGAATATTATATGTTCCTTGATGCATTGGAACAAACAGTATCCGTTAGATAGCACAGTAAATTTTAGGTAGTGGGTGGTTTCATGTCTATAAAAGGCCTTTTCCTCTATTAACAAATTAGATTGTGCATAAATCACAGTCCATTACTAAAAGAAAGGACGGGGCAGAGAAAAACGGCCCTGTGCTTCACGCTACTCGCTGTGGCGAACATTGGAGGCATGGTTTCAATTATTTTTAGATATAAAACCCAAGAGCAGAAAGCAGTGTTTGAAGCACAGGACCTTTCTGCTTAATCAAAGGGCTGATCTTCCCTTTCGGAGCTCATCCCACTGCAGGCTCCGTTTCCAAGCGTATGTTTGTAATCACCTGCCAACGCTAAGCAGACGAAGAACGCTGTTGCGAACACGAAGCTCACACTCCACGCCATCCCTGAGAAGAGAGCACGCAACGGTTAGCCATCTCCAACAAATACAGGAACGCCATTTTAGCTTTAGCCGTCTCTGATTTGCCTTTCGGCGTGCGTTATGGCGGCGGGGTGAGTTGTGAAGAGAAAGCTAAATCCACAGGAAGGCTAAGAAGGGCTACCTTCTCCAGCAGAATGATTAGACAGTATCTTTGCTAGGTCAGCTTCGTCTTGCCACTCCCCTTTTTCCCATGTCAAAAATTCCCCTTTTCACTGTGCTTTTGATGAGCTTCCCACGTTTCGTGAGTTATACCTCATGAATATGCCTGACTCTTGCTGGTGTTGGGAAGATGCACATTCAGTCTTGGCCGTGCTTTTATGAAACAGTTTTTCCATCACTGTATTACTAGGCTCAAGATAAGTAGTCAAAGCAAGAGCAAACAAAAAGAAACCCTCACAGACAAGGCATGAAGTCTTCCTCTTCCCATATTTGTCATTCAAGTTTCTTTCCAATTCTTCTTATGAACTTAGTTACCACAGAAAACAAAGTTTTGAGTAGTTCTGTCGCTGTACAATTATGAATTATGATAATTATCTAATACATTGTTTTTTTTTAAGTTTATATTACACATTATGCAACATTAAACAATTGTTTTAAAAAGTGAACTTGTTTGCTTACTGTCTGCATTGTTTATGACACAGACTTAAGCCTCAATCACTTCAGAACATACAGTTCAACAACTCATAACAAAAATCATTAATCATTAAGATTGATCATCATTAAAACTCAACACATCTTGTGTGCGTTTGATCAGGAATTTATTAGCAATTTATGTTTGCCTCTGTACTCTTCTGTTGGCATGGAGATAGAAAAACACCAATTTCTACCAGCAAATCTTTCCTCTGATAACAGATGGTCATTCTTTGCTCTGGTTCTACACTTTCACCATTAATGAGTTTCTCCAGAGACCGTGTTTCTCCATGAGACCGTGTTTCTCTGTGAGACCAGCTGGGAACCATGGAACATTCCTGAAATACATTCCCACTTATAAAATATGCTGAAAACGAGTCTCACACTTGAAAAGTCCATTTGAATATTTTAACAAAATGTAATATGACCTTGTTTTTCCGCTTTGCTCAAACATTACAATACAAAATGTTAATGGGGAAAGAACAATTTACTACAGCTCTTTCCAATAAATGACTGATATGTTCATTTACATGATTACAATGAAGGTTATTGAACCAATGCGCTGAAACCATCGTCTTAGAAAGTTGCTGGAGATAACCATTTTTGGCATTCTCCAATAATACATGTGGCTTTAGTTGGAGCAATTGTTTTTGCTTACCTTGGGCCTGAATGCTCCCTCACTTCATATGATCTGCTGAAGGCTTTGAAAGGAGCTTTCACTGTCCGTGTAGCCCTGAAGTGCCGCTGAAGAAGCACATAGTGGGACTGCACTGAAACCCTCAGTGAAGCCCTCTATCGCTTACATTAGCAACGGGACTGAGAACTTGCTTTCGCAATTACCAGCCCTGAGCGACTGGCCGCCTGCTTCCTTTCCCATGTCCCTTGGTGATTCCCATGTCCCTTCTTTCTCAGGCATATTCTAAACTCTACTTATTCCCAGGTGAATAGCACAAAGACACCCTCTGTTTTACTCAGCGAATAAGAAGTGGCACATGCCAGCTCCAGAAGCAAACAGATATCACTTGACCACTATCAGGGATTTTTGATGGATCAGCCATTGCAGCGGCTGTGTTGAAAACACGTTCACTCCCACCACGCCTCCAATTCCATGACGGTTATTTGATGAATGAGGACAGCGGTAGTCAATAGTCAATTTTTCTAAGTGAGCCTTATTTCTGCCACTGGTCTGTAAAACATTTGAAGACAATGACTGTAATGAGATATCAGCAATAAATTGCTTGGCGCTTTTCCCACTAATACTATCCCTTGAGTGTTGATACCATAAATCTGTGCTTTTAGGAGACCTCTTCATGACCTACAAGTCTCTGAGGGGAGGTAGTGTGCAGTGTATGTGTGTGTGTGTGTGTGTGTGTGTAATGGTGATGTAAGAGAGTGCACAACTGCATGCATATAAGTAAGAATGCTTTTGTAAACATGTGTTAGATGGTGTTCGAGTGAAATTGCAGAGAAAATGAGAGTGCTGAATCAGGCAGGGCACTGCCTACAAGTACTTTCATAATAACTTCCCTGAATTCTACCCATAAAACATTTTCACTGTGGCCAACTCCACGAGCAGAACAAGACTCCTGTGCTTTGTGGCTTTTTGTTTTTCCTCCCCCTCTCTCTCTCTCTCCCTCCCTCCCTGTCTGTCTTTGCAAGTCAAAGGCCCTCAGACTAAATTTAGACAAAAGAATAAAGACTGGCATTAAACACTCTGTAAGCCCAGCACCCATGCATCTCTGCCATACAGGAGAGACATAGAGAAAAAAGGAATTTCTGAGTTCTTAATAAAACAGCTATTTCACAACAATACCACCAGGGGCAGTGTTATGCTAATCAGTGAGAAAATAAACATCTTTGTGGTGAAACTGCATTGCTCATTAAATGAGATAATTTGAATATATTAGCCAATCAAGTATAAGTAGAAAAATAGCTAGTAGGACATGTGTTGTTGGTTGGAGTCACACACTCTGAACTGCCTTGTTTTGCTTTCTTTTGTGACACTGTTCTTTTATTCTTTCAAATAACAGGAATGGTTTTAGATCGCCAATGAAAACGAACAAAACTCCAGGCAAATGCTGCCCAGTATGCAAAGGACACTGAATATCTGGAAGATTCTGAAAGAAATTCTGTGCTCAGTTGTCAAGGAACAAGAACATTTTCTGAATTCTGAATTGCCTCTTCTTTCAGAGAGAGAGAGAGTGAGAGAGAGAGAGAGAGGGAGAGAGTACTGTGTGGCTACCCACTGACTGGACGGCACATCTCAGCAGCACCACCTCCACCCGCCCGGGTCACACCTCCACCCGCCCGGGGTCGCCCACACCAAACTGTCTTCCTGTGGTCTTCTTGGATACCACAACAGAAGAGGCCCACGTTGTTCCTCTTCGTCTGAGCGGCGTTTGGAACTGGAAAGTGTCGAGCAGGCCCGTCGTCTCGTAAGAGCGGTGTCGACCGTTTGCACGGCCAAGCGATTCTTTTCTCTTTTCGCTTCAGTTCAGTTACACGAAGAGTGGGAATGTTGGGGGCCAGAGTGGCATGTTTCATTTGCTTTGACGAGAAGACCACTAGAAAGATGGGCCTCTCTAAAAGCTGTGAAAATACCTTTTACCACCATTTGGTTCATTTTTCTTTTACGTCTTCCTCTTTTTTTGAGTAAAATTGAATGTTTCTGTAATTTAACTAATGCACATCCATCTCAGGTTGCCAGGCAACACACACATAATATAATCACAATCCATTTGTAAAGGAAGAAATTTCCACGAGTGATGGTAAGAAAATATTTCCATTTGAACACGATGCAGGCGTAATCCTGTTAGAATCTGAACAAACAGACAGGCTGGACACACATGCAGAGATTTTGTCACCTTGAATATGCTGTTTGTACGTGTCTCATGTCTGGAATGGAAGAGGCCTGTTAAGCTCCATGGACACTGAGAGCAGAACATTGCGGTGAGGCCGCAACACCTTTGGGGGCAAATGGCTTTGTGTGAGCGTTCGATCTAGAACTTTACATGACACTTTGAAGTAGTCAGTTGCCACGTTGCCCTCAAGGGCTCGATGTGCAATCATTTCAGTCAAACGTTAAGAGGCTTTAGGGGAGCTTCACGAATTGCTGTGGAAAATTGCGTCGCTCGTCCAGGCGTGAGACACGAAACTGATGCTTCGGCTGCATTTGCACATGCACCGTTACCCAACAGGCCTGCTATACACACGTTTATTTCTCTTGCACAGAGACGAGGTGACACTGCCTGGCATTATGCTTCCAGAGACAGCGTGGGAGAAAAGGCTGTAAGACTCCGTGGAAGATGGAGGAAGAGTACAAAGCCCCCAGCACACTGGATGGGGCTCCAACGGCCTGTTCAGTATGAGATAAAACTTCAATTGGAAGAAATAAAGACTAGAAAGAAAAAAAAACCCTTTTCAACCCTCTTCAAAGTCTACTTTACAAAGAAATCCACAGCTATTCATAGTTTGGAATTGCAGAGAAGACAATCTGGTTTATTGCCCAGTACAAAATTGAGTCAATGGCCACAGCAAAGTGTAATAACATTGAGTAGGGTAAAGATAACTGTGGAACACAAGTGTACAGTTTAGATCCTCTCCATAATGTTAGTTATACCTTGTGAATGCTCACAAATGGCAGCATCAATGTAAAGAGCAAACTAAATATGATGCAAGCCTGCATAAAAATGTGTTATCCACATGCGCACAGACCAATAATGCTCTGTAATAACTGTAAATGTCACAGACCTTGGATTTGATTGCCTTGCAGTATTCAGTTTGGTATTGCTAACAGGAAGAGTGTGGTGATAACAGCACAGTCATGTTCCGGACACGTGCTCATACACACTGGGTCATTGTTCAGGAAGCATCCCCCTCCTGTCAGACATCACGTCACAGGGTTCAAGACGGCCCAGACACAACGCCTCGTTCTGTCACATAGCTGTGTGCCTGGTCAGCCGGATTTTACCCAAGCGTCACAGGCAGGAAGCTTTGGAGACGAGAAAGTGTCCGAGCGTGTTGTTCCCCGCTGCCTTGTACTGCGAGCGTGACACAGGTGGCCTTCTGCTCTGCCAGTCTGTGTGACCCCTGGGTGTCTTTTGAATGATGTTTGGCTCACTGGGTTGGGCTGAAACAGATCATGGAATATTTTAGTCAAGACCAAAGAGGAAACAGGCTTTCAAGTTTTTGACACTTGAAAGACTAGCTATATTTAGTCAAAAAAACCAAAAATGCTACGCATTGAGTTAACCATGAGGTGAATGCCAGCACTCTGACCATAAATGTACCAATTATGTTAATTCACCTGAGCGGTTGAAATAGTTCCAGTATTGTTTCAGTATCCAGTAGAATGAAAGAAGACAAATCTGATGCTGGAGCCACCTGTGTGTGGCTCTTTAAAACCTTCTCCATTTCTTCTTTAGGGGGACAATTCCATACTTTATTAATTTTGAAACATGAAAATGTTACTGTGGAATCCTCCAATTTGATGGTGGAGGTTTGGTTACAGATAGCCCAGAGTCACAGCATCCTCCAATCAGGGGTGTGACTGAACATGCTGGAACTTCAGCATCAAGACTCATTTAAACTCTCTCCTCTTATAGTCTACTGTAGTCGAATAATTACACAAATGTACAGTGCAACTGTAGCTAATTCTAAAAGTACAGAGGCTGTCAGTGTAAAGCCGTGTGAGACGCCGTGTCCCGCCAGGTCTGGACTGGCCGAGGGGGTCTTGTCCAGCACCCTCTCTGTTACTCATTTACTGTAGCGTTTCATGACTGCTGCTGCATCAGTTGTAAAACTACAAATGATAAATATCCAAGAACACCCTGCCATCAACTACATCCTCGCACATTTGTACAAGGCTTAGGATCCTGCACACGTCCAAACTGCTCGGTTCTTCACTTCAGGTCACCCCCCCCCCAACTGTTCAACTGGTATCAGTCTGTGCATGCCTGCACATTACAAGCTCTCTCTCCCTCTCTCACACTATTTTTTTTACAAGCGCTCTGCACCACCATGACACATTAGGGTACTCCAGTGTAATCAGTTTCTCAACTTTTAATAGGGTGATTTGCTGAGGCTGCCATGGAACTGGTCAGTAGTAAAAACAGGAATGCTATAGTCCAAAGGAAGGACAACATTTGAAGGAGGAAGCTTATAGAACAGATATAGTTGGAGAAGCACCTTCCTTCCACAGCTGATGGAGGACTTCTGTCTGAAATATATATATATATCCCCCTGGAAACCCTGTGAATTTCACTAAAAGTATTCCTACCTCTACATCTTTAACCACAGTATGCTGCAGCTAAACCAGGGAATTTTCTTCATATATATATTTTATTTTAACAACATTGGGAAATTATTCTGCCCCATGAAAGCTAATTGTGGGTTTTCAGGCAGATTTCCAGATACAGCAATATTTCTGTAAAGCTGGTCAGATGTATTTGTTCTGTGGGCGGAAATGGATTTTAAAAACTGACCAAGACCTGAAGTTCAGATATTAAAACCTGTCTGTTACATTTTCAGAAGTGCAACAGATATCCCATCCAGCTGTTTGGATACTAAGCCCCTTTTTTGCACATCTGCAGATGCTAAAATTTTGTCTTCCAATAGATGTTCAGATATTTAACCTGGATTGTCAGTCTCATAGATGTGAAGAAAACAGTTGATACACTGACATGACACAGTCCTGACATGTATGTTCATCTGATGTTACTGTCTTAACTAGTGAATTTGAAAGGTGAGTGAGCTAGTTGGGCAGTAGTATGGCTAAAGTATCTTGTGTTCTAGTACTGAGGTGGTCTTGTATGATTAACAAATATTAGTTTTATTAGAAACTATTTGGAATTTTCTTAGAAATTGTGCATCTTTAATCCAGTGCAGGAACTGATAAACAGTTGGATCTACAATCTACAATGTATGAATTCAAAAATGCCATAAGACGTTCACTTAAAGGATTTCAATCAAACGTACATTATTCCCTCAGAGAAAGGCCATTAGCCAAAACCCGCTAACACCCCCAAACCAACAATGGAAGAAAACGTGGAAAACAACCATAACGCACAGTAACCCTAACGCTAACCCTAGGTTATGTTAATAGGGCATCCCACCTTACCTCTTTGTCAGACTACCAAACCAAATTACTCAGTTGGCCACACACAAGAAGAAACCAGGGCTTTGGATATAAGGTGTGGATTTAATTAGTTGCCACGGTAATGACAGAAGGGCAGAGTGCTCCTGTTAAAATACACAAACTACCCAATAATGTTGAAGTCAATTCCGTTTCCACTTTATGTAAACATACCCACTTCACATAGACCAACCATAAAGCCGAGACAGATCCTCTATATAGCTTACTTCACTCAAACAACACACGATCTGGCACGTATTCATCTACTTCGCACGGCATTGTATTAACTGAGTAGAATAAGAAACAATCTGGACCATGGACCAAATAAAGTAGAAAAACAGAGGCCGTATATAACGCACACGTTCGGTTCTCCCCTTCTCCTCCAAAACACTGTTTTTCACGTGTCTGCGTTAACCCACAGTTGTGCGAGGCGAACCTAAACTGCTTATTCGACTCCACTGTATTTGAGCGCCCTTAGACGTGATGTCAGAGGAACATGACAGAAAATAGGACCCTGCAGACCGCCTCGCCGAACCTCACCTGTTCAAAGCCACTTTTACTTTTCTACCTGAAGTTTGCCGCTTGGAAACTGTAATCTAAATTTTTTTTGACGTTAACACGATGTTCTTGCAGTTTGTCTACAGTTTCCTGCTGGCGTCACTGGCTCTGCCGTATAGCTCGTTCGGGGAGATACTGTTTCGGTGTCCGAGTTGCTCAGCGGAGCGACAAGCCGCATGCAAGCCCGCCACCAATTGTGTAGAGATCGTTAGGGAGCCGGGTTGCGGCTGCTGCCCGGTTTGTGCCCGACAACTGGGTGAACTTTGTGGCGTCTATACACCGAGATGCGGGAGTGGTTTGCGGTGTAATCCGAGTCCGGGCGAAGAATTACCCTTGCAAAAATTGTTACAAGGGCTCGGACGATGCGAAAGCAGAGTCGAGCCCACCGCCAGTCAAGATGAACGAGATACTTATCCAGAGTACGGTGAGTTATCTGCAGAAATGATTAAAGTTTACTATGCATTGCAGTTTACTAGCCAAAGCGTTTGTGTTTTACTGTGCTTTACATACTGTGCGTATGGGAGGCTCGTATACTTGTCATCTCATGTATGTTGATACGCCCTTAACTTGATGTCCTTGAGCATTGTACTTTAAGACTGCATTTTAACATGTAGTACTTATCTAGCATGAATTTAATATGTACGTACATATGTATTTCATGCTCGACTGCGTCATCTCCTCTGGTTGGTCCTACACGGAGTAATAATTCAGTGAATTGCTGCTAAGAAAACCACAGAGACCTTATCAGGGAATGCGTTAGGTTACTGTGTCCCGGTCAGCCATTGAGTTTGAGAACATATCAGTACATCGGTTTACCAGAAGGCTGGAACTCTTGTAGCTAACAAGTTTATCACCTGTTAACTGTTGACCGTGTGACTTTCGTTCACTATGTATTACAGTTTGGCGCCTCTCTCCCCCATCCCTCTCCCCTCGCGCTCCGCCCACACTGCCTCGCAACTTTACACCTTCTTTATTTTAGGAATAAGCAGTGGAATAAATTGAAGACGAGATAACGTCGCAGTAATAACGGAATTTGAGCAGGTTATTTAGAGACGAGATAAAAGACAACCTTGTTACATTATACTTTAGTTCAGATGTCATGTCTGTCCTTCAAAAATTCAAGAACTGGTCTACCGTTTTTTAATGGGGCTGCATTTTATTGTCGCATTTTTCATGGTGACAGCATTGCTTACTTTGTTCTGTTATTAAATTAACGTATCCTATTTAAATGGTGTATTGATTTAACTGCGTAGGTAGAGAAATGTGCATCAGGGAAATCAAAAGCATGTTTGTAACTTAAGATTTGTTCTGTCATTTCAGCTTTAAACTACAGGATGCGCAGTAATCTTACATTATCTGGCATCCCTCCGCAGGTTCAATATGCGACCCAGATTCCTAGTCACAGGTTTCTTTTTTGGTAATTGCAGCAACTAAACCCTGCCAGAGGCTTTTGCTTTGAAACAAATTGCCCGCCATTATCATAATGTGCTGCTGAATTTCCAAGAAATCAAAGGGGGAAAAGGTTAATGTAGTTTGGCAACGATTAGCACAATGGACTTTGAACTTGCTCCAGCCTCTCATGTGAATCTGCCCAGCTGTGGTGCCTGTGATGTTTCTGCATGAAACAGTGAATTTTGGAATGACCAAGAGCTCTTGGGTCTGCCCTAGGCCTGCCAAACCCTCGGGGTAAATAATCTGGCCCTGTCAGACCCAGTGACTCAGATTTGCCGTATAAAACACTACTGCAAGTTTAAACAATGAAATACAGTCCAATATTTAAAAATCCAGCTAATATAAAAAAAAAGAATGTTGAAGGCTGGCGTATTAAACTGAGATCACCTCCCTCAAAAAGTTGAGTTCAGTTACATCAAAGGTCATCACAGTCTGGTTTATGTAATTTAACTTTAAAAAGCACCACTAGCAGTTTTACGAAGAATCAGAAATGCATAGACCTGTCATAGCTAGTATCTGTGCACATGTCTGTTCCGGCCGATTGCTTCTCAGACCTCCGCTCTGTCATGGAACATGGCTCGTGTGAGATAGGTGCTCCAGGCGGGCACTGCAGATTTCACAGAAGATCCACTCAACAGCTGAACGTGAGCTGCTCATGTAGGGCCTCTAACACGAGTGTAACAGTGAGGCCCAACAAAAAGATGTGACGTTTGCGTGTCTTTACAGCGCCACACTGCTGCCATGACTCATCCGTCTCGCTGCGCTGTCCAAGACAGGCCACAGTCCCGAGCGCACAGTTCGGAAAGTCTGCTTTTGGTCTCATGTTGCAAATCGATCTGGTACGCATTTGGCTTTTAATGACAGTGCTAGTTAACATGTTTTACGTGACATTGAAAATATATCAGACAGTGAGCGTGCAATATTGGGTACAAGAGAGCGAGCGTGATAAGATCAGAGGACTACATCACAAAGCCTGTTTTATAGTTTAGGCATATACTCTGTGGGAACAATTCACAAGATATCATGAAAGTCACCAGGGAACTGATCTAAAAGTGTGTTGGAGGGCAGCATTAGGAATTCAGATCTGTGAATAATTTGTAATTTCCCCATTTGCACATTTCCCCATTTTTATAATAGAGATTTTCAGAAAGTTCTCATAACCAATGCAGCGTAAATGCCAAATACTTGTTTCTTGTTTCTATTTCATTTAAATAAGTCATGTATATTTTGTACATTTGTTTATATTCTCTATAAACATAAACACAGAAAACAGAAAATTCAACATATTCTGTTGAATGTTGTATTCTGTCTGTATCACATCGGAGCAAATTCACAAATATTTTTGAAATATGCAAATGAAGTCGTTTCATCATATAGGGTGCGGTTTATCATTACATACAGACCGGTTGCATCTTGAATTGTGCGCACAACCCCTGCTGCTCCGAACTGTGTGAAGTCGGAGCGATCGTCACACACACGTGAGCACCGCTTGAAGTGTGTGGCGTTCGAACCGCGAGCTCGTCGCTCCGCGTGTGGTCGGCTCCTGTGCTAAACGCCGCTTGCGTGAACATGCAGCGCTCCCTGCAAAGAGCGACGCGTCCGCACGCTGGTCTCGCGCTTGCCGGTCTCGCGCACGCCTGCGTGTTCTATCCCCGGACCTTCACATCGCAGGCAGTGACAGCTGATCAATGGGCTGCAGTCAGAGCGTGCTTGTAAGTGTGAGATATGGCCCTGGGCTGTGAGGCTGAGGTAAGCGTCCTGGCGCTCAGCTTTGGGCCAGGCAGGAGAACACCTATTATTACTTGCATGTGCTTGATAGCTGTTGCCTTTGTTGTTTTTTAAATTCCCTGCTACATGTGTATGGCGTCATCTGACAGGTCTGACTTAATGATTCTTGTTTTTATTATGCAAGGGATGTTTCAAAAACATGTCTAGAATCTGCTGTTTTAGGTCCAATGCCCTTGGATTCTTCGTTTGGTGTTCAGAAGGGTATTACTGCTGCTTTTTAATGAAACATGTAGATGGATGAGTAGTGAACTCTGCACCAAAGGGGTGATGGAGGTGATGGGGGTGATGGAGGTGAGGTTTAATTACTCAAAATGATCTGAAAGATTTTGGTAGATTTTTATGTTTTGGTGCACATCATGTTTGTTTTCTTCTTGTTTCTTTGTTGCGTGTCTGCTGTGGTTGCCCTCACAGGCCTGCAGTGCAGTGATGTGCTCAAGCATGCCCCCCCACCCCCCCCTCCCAACACACAGACTAATTAGAGTGGAGGGGGTGGAGGTGTGGGGTGGGTTTGGGACATGGGTGGCGGCAGCGTGTCGGCACCTGCGACCCCACAGAGACTCCTTTGCTTTACTCTCGCCTGAGGGTGTCGAGGGCCGTCAGTCATGCGATGGAAATAAACTCTGACCCCTCCCCATCTCCTCAAGCACTCTCATGTGACCCCCCCCGCACGCAGTCTGGAAAAGAAATCGGGGCGTTCGTGTTCAAAGCAGCACCGTAAGGCTGACACGGCCAACTGTCTTTCACCTCGTGTTGTAAAACTGACAAGGCCTGAGGTGCCGATACTCAGACAGAAAACAGAGATGAAAAGTTCAAAAGTTAAACCATAGGCAGGCGAACAGTTTGAATTTACTGCAAAGAAAATCCTTTGCCTTTTCAGTGCAGGGGAAGAATACAGCAGCTCTGTGTGCTCTACAGCACAACCGGTATGCAAATAGAGAAAATTGTGGAACGAACTGTGCATATTCATCGTCGCTGTGCTGACGGTTTAAGGCTTTTCTGGTTGCAGAGGAAAGTGGTCTGCAACCTCTACATGGCTGATACTGAACTTTCGAAGTTGCTTTGTCTGTTTGATATTTTGTCAGTTGTGTTGGCCAAATCTGTGCCATATGGGCACAGTGCTTTCAAACGATGGGCAGAAGAAGGACTTCTTGCACACTTTGTAACCTCTTCCCAAAGAAAGACGGCTTATTTTTCTTCCAGTCTGCTTGCATCAGAAGAATGTCATATCAGTACACTGTTTGTTTCTAAAAGGAGGATTTTTTGGGGTGTTTGCATCATTTTTGTTTGGTTTAGAAACTGCTGTACATGGCAACCCCTGTCCAAAATATCAGATACCTAGCAACATCTCATATGTGTTATCTATTGAGTGCTATGCGGCCAGGTGGGAGTGATGTCAAAAGCCTGAGCCTATGACAGGTAGAATCTAGTTGCTATGGTGTCAGAAAGAGATCAACAACATGCTACATAACAAATCAAACAGTTTAATGGCATCTTGGCTTTGGCCGAGCGTTGTCCTCAGGAAAACCCGAAACTGCATTCTCCTCTGAGGTGAAACTCGGTGCCAAGCCCCTCCCCCCCCCACGCTGCTCACCGACTCCTCATACGCCTCGTTGCACTTGACCTCGTGCTCGCGCGCCTTTAAACGCGAGCGCTGGCACTCGCGGGGTGCGCAGGCGTGGGACCTCGGCACACCCGACTCCTGCGCACCGCGGCTCCCGCGGGGACGGCATTTCAGCCTCGCGCGAGCGCACTCGTCGGCCCGCACTCGCGCGTTTGTGGCTGGTGACATCACACCACTTCTGTTTCACCATTGCATTTCTAATTACAGATAAGACAAGACAGAACAGCAGCTTTACATGGTGGTTCACTCACATTCTGGTTAACCACAGGCTGAGAATGCTTCATCAGCAAGAATCAAGCAACATGCTTCTATAGGCCCCAGGTCGTCACAGGCCGTGACTGGAGCACATACCCTTTTGGCCTGTGACTAAGATGCCTTTCTGAACAGTGTTTTCCAAAATGAGACCTCAGAAGATGCCAAGCCCCCATATAACCTCCTAACCTCCAGACTTATTAAGAAGTTATTCGTCTTATGGCGTAATACTCAGTAACGACTGCGAGTGGTTGAGTAACTGCATTGAAACTAATATGAAACCTGCATGGTTAGAAGAGTGACAACTGGGTCCATGGAGCCTTGGAAGGGGCTATCAGTCCTGCTGTGAACTCCACCCATCAAGGAGATCTTCTGTTTCTCCATGTAACCTTTACAGGCGGGTGCACGAACACACTGACTAAATCTGCGCTGCAGGAACGGTCTATCCATCCTGACAAACACAGCAGCACAGCGCCCGGCGGTCGTCAGCTGCCATATCATCTACCCTGACTGTGGAATAGCCACCACCAGCGTGATTAAGCTTGCTGTGCGGAATATCGCTCAAAAGTACCTTAATTATAGCTTTAAGTTCCAGGCAGTCACATGTTTTACCTCTTAAAGCTGCAATATCAAAAGAGCCTGATGGCCCCAGCAGGAGGGCTTCCTGTGGTGCACACAGCCCTGCTTCACTTCCTATTACAAGAGACACATGGCAAAAAAAAAAAAACACATCATGCATTTTCTAAGCTCCAAGATCTTGTTTTCTAGCCGTCCAGTTGAAAGGGTAAGTCACTACGCCTGCAGCTCAGCACGCCCTGAAGAACGGGCCGTTTAGAAAAGTCACAACAGTGATCTGGATCACGTCTGCTCAGTTTTAGCACTTTGTGCAGTAGACACCGTCACAAAGCACCATTGCTGACTTCATTGTGGGACACTGTGGAAAGGCAATTTAGTCTCTTTGAAACTTTTGAAAGTCTTTTTCCAACTTTCGAATTAACGGTACTTCAGCTTTTTGAAATAGTAGTTGATGTGTTCCACATATGAAAATATGACAATAGGCCCTTGCCTGAGACAAGGCTTACGCTGCCTAAACACTACCTAGGAACAGAGGAGGTGAAGTGTAAATGTTTGAAACTCTGTGGCTTAATACAACACTGTACATTATAGTGATATGCACACAGTCCTTCAAATGAAAGTTATGCAAAATGGAGCTCCCTAAACACCTTTTGCCTGTCTACACACACACACACACACACACACACACACACACACACACACACACACCCCTGAGAGGGAATGTCATGGTGAGTAACAGCTTCACTGGAGAAAGGAAACTGTGCTGTGATGTGGACCTTGGTTTTGTGCCTCTACATGTACTGTGGATCAGAACCCTCGCAAAAGTTTTAACGCTTGCGTAACGGACAGAACCAGCAAGCCGCCAGCTTTTCAGGCATCCCAGCTGTCTGTGTTTTTCTTCCATTACTGTTTCATGGCGCAGGTCTGGCCGACACCGAGACCGTACTACAGCCTGCTGTGGAAAACAACATGGCTGCCCTGCTCCTGCCACAGTACCTGTTATTCTTCTGCGCCAAGCTCAGTGGGGTTGTGAAGCCATATTCTTTCTGTCAATGTTTGATCAGAAGGGCAAAGGCCGGATAAGATTCAATCAATATCGGTGTCTTCTGGTTCGTTTCCCAGCATGCAGTGCGTTTCAGCACCCAAGGCTTGAATCAAAGCAGTGCAGTCAGCAGGGCTTTCTGCACAAGTACAATAGTGTACATGTTTTTAAGGGCGGACATATTAAACATAAGTAGCTCAGTATAATCGTGTGCTTGGACCATGCTGTGGTTCTGGTCTCAGGCCTTAATCTATTGAACGTAGCTTACTTAAATAGACTCCATATGTATATTGTAGGTTATGTGAATAGCCAATGTTGAATTGGTGCTTAATTAATCTAATCTAGAGGACTAATGGGGATTTTGTACATTTAGAGGACCTTTGTTAATTTGTATCTTAATGAAATAAGATTTGTCTTTCTTCGTCTTACTGCTTTTGCCTTAAGGGGAAAATCTAAAAATAATAGTAGCTATTTTACTATTAAATATTACTTTTAAAAATAAGTATGACCTAAGGTTTTTTTTTAATACACTTCCTGTCAAGGCAGATGTGCAGTATGGACAGTGATTTCGAACCGCACACGTCTGAGCAGCGTGGCCGCCTGCACTGGAGTGTGTGAGAGGTCAGCATGTCCGCCCGGACCACACAGGCCGCACACACACACACACACACACACACACACACACACACACACACACACACACACACACACACACACACACACACACACACACACACACACACACACACACACACACACACACACACACACAGAGGAAAGGCCTTTTGAGTAGGAGGTGTTGCTGGGGCCAGTCCCGGGAATGTGAACGAGGAGAGAGGATGCTTTAGTATCTACGTAATGGCAGGTGTCCACTGCGAAGAGCTCGCGCCAGTAATTTTTGAAATGAGGCAAGTTTTGGAAAAGTTGCCCGGCAGTTTCTCACACTATTCTTAGGCCTGTCCTGTCCAGAATGGGTGCAACGCTACAGAGGAAGGAGAGCGTGGCGGGTCGGAATCACGATCCTGCACACGCCCGTTCGCTCCGGCCCGTGCTGATGTCACGCTAGTCGCTCTGGAGCGGAGATCACGCAGCAGACGGCCACTCGCAGCCACGGCACGATGTGCCGGCGGGCCAGACGACCCCGCCGAGGTCGGGCGGACTGCTCGCAGCAGAAATGACCTCACCGAGTGTGACATTCCCTGGTGGGGCCCCTTAAGGGACTGCATGCACACCACATTCCAGAACAAACAGGAAGAAAGATGGGTTCGTTAAGATGGGTTCGTTAAGATGTGTTCCTTACGATGGGTTCGTTATGATGGTAATTGCACCCTGATGGTCCACTGATTAAAGGAGACGTAATAATGTTTGCTTGGGGGATCTGTGTCCGGAGGAAAGGGACAGGGACTGAGGTCATGCACATCTGGGTCCATGAAGTCCGGAGTGGCCCTTTACCGGCCGCAGAACGCCACAGAAGGGCCGAGTGCTACAGAGCGACCACGATCGCAAGATATGCGGTTTCCAAATGACCTCTGCTTTCTCCTTCACAAACGATTGTCTTCAACTGTAGCTTGTCCGCTTAGAGGAGTGGAGAGAGAGTGCGAGACGGCTTACAGCAGCTCACCTGCACGTTGCGGAACCAGCTCTGTGCAGATGAAAGACTGCTATCTCTGCATAGGTCTCTGTCTACTTCAGGATCTGCTATTAAGATCCAGCTGACACTTTGTCTCTCTGCCAAACCCCATGTTGCCAACTCTGATTTGAGTGAAAGTGCTTCCACTCCACCGCTGCATTGCAGTAAGCGCCACTGCGAACTCTAAGCTTGCGTATTGTGATGATTTTCCCCGCTTAGCCCATTTGTGATATGATGTGTTTGTTGTTTATACTGCGCCGTGTTATTTTGCCTACCTCAGGAGATCCAGACGACACGAGGTCTCCTTTTCAGAAGAAGCCGGCCAAAGATGCTAACTACTGGCACATCAGGGAGACGGCATACAGGCTCCATCAGAACGAGCAGAGGACCAGGATGATGGTCAACCGTGTGGAGGAGCTCAAGGGTCCTCGGCCCAGACAGGCGAGTGTCTTCAGAGGATCCCAGTTTACCAGTCAGGTCACATGGTACAGGCTGAACCTTGCAGATGCAGTGTGAAAGTGCAGTTCAAATCCCAGTGCTGACCTTGCCATTGTATTTAGTACAGCAGTGCCCTCTCCTGGTTATCTCTCACACACAAACACACACACACATGCACGCGCGCACACACACACACACACACACACAGACATTTGCTTTTATGCCTTGTCAAAACATGAGGTTCTGAAATGAAATGAAATAAATGAAAATAAATGAAATGTTTTTGTTGTTTTAGTTTTAAAAATAAAATATGCAGTTTTTAAAAATGTCCCTGTCCCAGTAGGCGATCGCTGATTTTGTCTGGTTTTATAGGCAGAATGTTTTTGCTCTGAGATTGAAGAAAAACCAGCAGATACCACACCCACACACTCAGGCACACACACACAGGCACACACACACACACACACAGGCACACCCACACACACACACAGGCACACACACACACACAGGCACACACACAAAAATGAATCTTTGCAAATATTTACACACCCAGCTTTAATAGTTTGCAAACTAATAATCACTGTATTGTAGCAGGTCCATGTTTTACTGTACAAGCTCCATTAGAGTTAGTTTAATGACAGATAGATGTAGCAGAGTGATTTGATGACTGTATTTAGGCTGTTCTGCAGAAATGCTTCAGTGAGCTCTGCCAATGCTCCCAAATGCCAACCCTCATCGTACTGGTATTTCTGCTGCTCACCTTTATCACATTTGGCCATCAGCACATATCTACAGTGAGTTAATTAAGTTTTCTTGGAAAGGTAACCTAGCTTACCTGCCCCTCCAGCCAGCTGACCGGTGCACCATGACCTAAGCCGCCAGTCCTATCTGCTGTCTCTCCTTCAAAATGATTTCAGACGTTTCTTTGCACAAGCTTTTCTTCTTAAGGAGCTGCTTGGCTGGAAATAGGTTCAGCCCTTTCTAGTTTAGCAGTGTAGTGTCTTCTGGAAAAGTATATTATTAGAATTAATTTCGCAAGTTCTGAAGCTGCCAGATATGGCCTAATGAATTAGCACAGACCCTTTAGCCACTGCAAATGCCTGAAAAACTGATATACTTGCTCAAATTTTTCCCCTTCATTTAATTCTCTGTGTGATGACGCACAAAAAAAGTGGTCAAGCAAAAAGACATCCGATGAGACCATTAGCGCAGAGCAGCGTGACAATAATAGCACTACTGTGTAGTTCCCTACAGGGATGGATCCAGAGCGCTCCAGAGAACCGGAGTCTAGCTTTGACATGGAGGGCTGGGAAGGACTCTGAAATCACCAGCGTCCATCCATCACACGTCCTGTGATCAGCAGAAACTCTATGAGAATGTGATGCTGATGTCATGCGTGTTGAGAGCTGAGCGTAGCGTGCGCCCTGCCGCGGGACTTTTCATCCACATGATACGGGATAAGATCCCTGGCTGAGAGCACTCCCGGTACCCTCTTATCCTGGGCCAAGAGCGAGAGAGAGAGAGGGAGAGGGAGGGAGAGAGAGAGAGAGAGAGAAGAACCTGAACGAGAGGAGGTAGAAAGTGAGAGAGCTCCTTTGATGCAGCTGCTTTTCCTGGTGTTAGCAGAGAGACCACTGCTAGCGGGCGATGAATATCAGCTATGTTTTATAAGGCTGCCGAACTGGTTCTTATCTTGCTCCCTCTTTCTTCTGTGTGTGTGTGTGTGTGTGTGTGTGTGTGGCTGAACAGAGTCAGTGCCAGCAAGAGCTGGATAAGGTGCTGGACGAGATCTCCAAAATGACCTTCCACGACAACAAGGGTCCACTGGAGAACCTGTACGAGCTAAAGTTCCCTAACTGTGACCGGAAAGGACAATACAATCTGAAACAGGTACGTGTTCACTCAAGGGACGGTGGCATTCTTCAGCAGGCCTGAGGGGATTCATCCCGCATGTTCCTCCAAAGACTATCGGAAGACGTTAACCTTCTTAAGCTCTCTGTCCTTCATTCTCCCTTTAGCCTCATGCTATATCAGCAGTGCTGCAACATGGAGACCTTGTCTCCAGCCATAACTCAACTCCTCAGTCAGAGAGAAAGATAAGAATTTGCCCTCTTTATCCAGCATTAATCAAAAGCTGATAAACAAGATACTACAACCATCAGGTGATGCTGTCGCCGAAGCTGTTAGCACTGGACCCAGGCAGCACGGCGACAATACCCCCCCCCCACCCCACCCACCCCCAGCATAATGTTAGCATGAGGCAACACACAACCTCTGATCCACATCCACCATTGCACAATGTAGCATGAAAACATGATGGAATGACACTGAGATTAGACGCGTCTGAAAACCAGCTCCCACACTCGGAAGTAAAGCATGTTATGTTGATACGAAGGTGTCTGTGTCTAAACTGGGAGTCGCAAGGCCGTACGTCTCTTGCCAGCAGATTGTGGGAAATTTAGATTGTTTTGCAATCTGGGTTTTTTTTTTTTTTTTTGATTTCTTGCATGCCCTTGATAGAGCCCGTCTTATTTTTAGAGCCAAAACAATGATATGAGCTAGGCTATCCATACCAACATGATGACACACAGGATTACACAGTGGCGGTAAAACGGGAGCGTTTGTGCCCAGGAGACGTGAATGAGCAGATTATTCTTGATGTGAAAGCTCCGTTTTGTTGCTGAAAGTCTACCTCATCTTCCTCGTCACCACAAATCGTTCCTTGTTCCTCACTCGTCTTGTTCCGCTCGCCATTACTGTAACTGTCAGTTTTTTTGTTCTTTGTCACTGAAGGAAAAAATTGGAAAGGTTTTTTTTTCTTCTTCTTCTTCTTCTTCATTGTTTTGGGTCGCCATGTAAACGACGTCCACTTCAATTATGACCTCATTTTGGGAGTGCTCAGTGGGAGGCGCAGAGCCATGCTGTGGCCAATGAGGCGGGTGCGGTCGCCACCGGGCGCCTGGCTCCAACCTACACCCCTCCCTTTCAGTCGCTGCTTTTACCCAGCACTTCGTTAACCTTCTAAACCCCGCCTCCCCTTGCCCCACTGTCCCCGCCCCTCTCTTGTGTTCCAGTGCCACATGTCCACCCACGGGCAGAGGGGCGAATGCTGGTGCGTGAACCCCCACACTGGCATCCAGATTCCGTCTTCTGTCAGAGTGAGGGGTGACCCCAACTGCAGCCAGTACCATGGTGGACCAGAGCTGGAGCCCCCCGCGGGCCTGGAGAAATAGACGTGTCCTCGCCCGCCGGGGAGCGAACGAAGCCACCGAACAATGAGAGAGGAATCTGGCGAGGCCTGCATGCATATATTCCTGTGTGTACATGTGTATAAATGTTTCATTTCTGGTTTGATTTGCATTTTAATCACGGGGAAGAGAAAGAGCTGCATGTCATGACAAAAGCAAGGGAAGGACAGACAGTGGTGTCCCCTGCCTCTACGGTCCATCTGTATGCTAAATTTAACAATGAGAGACAGGCGTCCTCCTGTTCGGGGGCTTGTCCTGGACCTTAACTCAGCAAGCGTGAAAAGAGGTTCTTGTGCTCTCCTGAATGTACGTGAGCAGATTCCTGGGTTGAGGCTCCATTGCTGTCTTAGTTTGGTCCATGTTTTCTTTAAGAACCTTTCTAACTATTGCTGTAACCACTCGGATTTAAACCGGAAACGCACACAAAGTAGAACATTATATCATAGGCTTATTGTTATGCTAATGTATGCAGTTTTAGCTAGAACAATATCATTATTATTGACTTTTTTTTGTGGCTATTCACGACGCATTGTGATGAGTGCAACAGTGCTGACTTCCTGTATTCAACAGTTCTTTCGAGGTGCTTCCTCCCCCTCACTGCCCCTACCATCACCCACCCGCAATTCCTCCTCCACCCAAACCGAGGCCTGCCGAGCTGCATCTTCTGTAGTGAATGTGCCGCTGTTCAGAAAGGTGGAGGAGAAAAAAAAAGACATGGAGTTGTATAAAGGCAGAAAAAATTTAGGGGCCAGGGATCGTGGGGGTGGATGGGGGGGCTTTGAGGGACTGGGGATAGTTACTAATGACGTGCTGACAGAGGTTGAGATTAGGACACAAGCTGACTTTGACAAATGGGATACTAAGTGGGTTAGGTTCCTATAAATAAACACAGGTTTGCAGATATATGCTTGTAATGCAGATGGGCCATGCTTTACAAAGCTATTTGACATCTTCCAGGGGCGGGGCCAGAGGAGAGGACTCAGAGCAGAGGGTGTTTGCTGGGGTTAGTGGAGGGGGGTGGGACTCTGCGGTTGTGCAAAGGGATTCCAAGTGGTGCACAGAGGTGAGTGAGCAGGCTGAGCAAATGTCAGGATGTTTCCCACCTGGTTAGATCTCATCTGCATAAGTAGGGACATTTAGAAGGAGCAGGGCTATGATTTGTGCTCAGGAGGCATGTTTAGAAGGACCAGGGCTACGATTGGTGCTCAGTAGGCATGTTTAGAAGGACTAAGGCTATGATTGGTGCTCAGTATGCATGTTTAGAAAGACTAGGGCTGCGATTGTCCATAATGAAAGCTGGGGGTCACATCTTAATCAGTCTTGTGAAATGTGATCATGTTGTCTGTCTATGGCCTCTTGTTTCCTCTCTGCAAGCATAGCATCGAGCAGCTCAGAATGACTGGGCCCCGAAATAGCAGCTTATGAAGCTTGATTGACTGTAAACAAATGTGCCTTGGATCTCTTAAGTTCACCTCTCAGAGAGCCATATTAACCTCCAGCAGCTCACATGGAAAGTTCATGTAGATCCACATTTAAAATTAGTTTGCGTTTCTGTAGTTGGCGTTACAGCGCTGCAGGTTCGTCCGACTCTTCCGCTCAACACGGGTTTTCGATGCCAACGCCAGCAGAGAGCTTGTGGAGACGCTGGCCAAGAGCGTTTTGTGTGAAATGCTCTCTGAAACAGATTGGCGTATTACAGTGTTACAGTGATGTCCGTCCTGCTTTGAAATTGAAGCAAAACCAATCCCTGTGATTTTTGGTCATATTGAGTTGTCCTAACCGGTTGATAGAACTTGTTGAATGTGTGTATGTTTTTGTATGCACACGTGTGTAGTGACATAAATGCATGTGTGTATGCATGCAGAAAGATTCCGGGCCATTCCTGAAGCCAGAGGACACCGGAGTGAAGCTGTATTTACCATCCGATGCCGTGTTAAACTGTCTTGAGATGCTCTCTGTGTTCAGACAACAGCTAGACATTCTTAAGCAGGTTCAACGTACCCCGTATCTCTGCCATTTGCTCTTTCTCCTGCTTCTTGTGTGTCACTGCGTAGCTGTAGGCACGTTAGCATCGGACGTTAAGCATTCCTGGTACCCAAGACGCAGCCTGCTTTTGCCCTGTTCTCATTGAAATAGTCAGTAAATAAAAAGCGCCTGCCGCCGATTCAGAATGGGGTTGAGAAAGCCGTAAATGCACATGTACCAGCAGTTATTGTTAAAAGTCCTGTAATAAAGGGCAATATGAACAATCATGCCGTTTTGAAACCCGTTTCTTGTTTTTGCTTCTTTCATTTATGATTCATGCAGAAAGATTGGATGAAACCAGCAGCAAACGTTAGGCAGTTGTTTACTTTGTTCTTTCATGGAAAGGTTGCGGTCGAGCACACTGCTGTGTTCTGCTTGTGTAGGTGTGTTTCGCCTGCCATGACCTCCCCCCTCAACCCCCCACCAAGACCACCCCTCCCCCTCCACATCACACTGGCACTCACAACAGCATCACAGGAGAGGACTGTGCAACAATAGAAAATAAAACTTCGAGTTGGGCTGTGTGACCTAGCGAAAGTCTGGGAGGACTTTGCCTACTGCCCCACGACTAGTACAGGCTAGTACAGGCTAGTACAGGCTAGTACAGACAGGATTTACAGCTGGCCACATTTCACTGTGACTGTTTACAGATGATTGTTTTATTTTGGTCTCTATATGATATGGGTCAATATATGACTTTAAAACAATAAAACATGCATGGAATGTGCTTGCAGTTTGATGCAGCTCCTAGCCTGTGATAATCATTATTTTAGGCATGGTGTAACAAGGCACGTGTAACCAACCATAGTAGTTGGCCTAATTAAGCAATAAAGGGGGCTCGGATGCTTTGAAGTCTAATGTGCAGTTGTTGGATTCTTTGAAGGCAATGGTAATTGTCATGTTCACTGCCTCACAAATCAAACTGCCCCGCACGTGTTCCAGTCTGCATCCACTGCTCTGCTCTTCATCTGCCTCCGGGGGAATAAATACCGTCCCATATTAGTTCAGAAGCGAGCGGCGTGATAAGTCACATCTGGCTTTTGTAAGCCTCAGCTATCAGTTATCCTCGGAAGGAAGGCCTTAGCCAAACGCTAGGAAAACGACCCACCCATCCTCCCCCTACTCACACACACACACACATTTGCAGTATGCGATGCAAAAACATATTCGGCACTGATCTCAGCATTAGATAGGGGGAAAGCTGTTGTCTTAATACTGCCTGGATCACACAGTGTTTGACCGATTCATTCCAACATCCTTTCCTTTTCTCCACCACTAACCTGCCACAAGATGAAGGCTGTGCTTTTGCTGACATTTCAGTTCAGAAGTTGCCAAATTTCAGATCCTCCATTCCATCCTCCCACTACAATCTAATCTAAAGGAGATAAAACGTGCGGTCTCCACAACACGACCCTCTCCGAACTGATCAGGAGAGTTGGCTTGCTCTCTAATTTGAATGGCGAGTTTGCCCCTTGTATTGGTCTACGTTTAGCCCTTGATGTTGGAGCTCTTGCTGAACGAGCTTCCTAATTCCTGCTCTGCTTCTTCGCCTTCTACTGGGGAGCAGGTGAGTACCCTCTGGGCAGACCTTTAATGGAGGAAGTCTTTGCCAGAAATAAACCTGCAATATTTACTTGTTCTAGGCCATTTTCCCCACCCTAGGCCATCAGCAATATCAGCAGCGTGTACAGGAAATAAACTGCAAAGCAAAACAATCTGACGTATCTATTAAACTAATAACAAGGCGATACTATCGCTACTATTTCTACTGCATCCACTATAGGAAAAATCACTCATCATAAGCATCCCACATGTTACTTCCGTGCACACTATGGAATTATTCTCACTTTCATGTCAGTGCTTGGCTGTTCGCTAGTGCAGAGCCTAACCTGCATGCGCAGGAAGAGAAGCCTTATTAGACGCTCTCGTGTAGTTTAAAGATTGTTTATGGTCTAACAGCTTTCCTTTTTAGAGCAAGCAGAAGCCAGTTGTGTAAGAAAGGAACTAACCCCGACCTTAAATGAATACATAACTTTATTTAAATAAATGCTTTGTCATAACAAAAAAAAAGACAAAGGTTAAAAGAGTACATAAATTACAAGTTGAATAAATATTACACAGTGATATTCACTTTCTTAATAATTTGAGATTTTTTTTCTTTTATTTGTTTTCTTAAGAGTTCCAAATGCTGAACATTTTCACGGTCCTCCTGCCACAAATGGGTCTTTTTTCAAATGCCGAGTTAGGCCACATGTCAGGGTGATCTATCATCAAGTCTTTTCTCATCCACAAAAAAAAGGTTAACCAAACGAAAAAAAAAAACAAGAAGAAGAAAAACTGTTATGCATTCAGAACGAAAGCTGTAGCACTACTGTATCTGTAGGAGTTGTGTGAATATTGTGTTCATCTAGCCACCTTGGGAGATTCGGAATCTGCTGAAGGCACTAAGCAACACTCCAGCCTGTAGTGGTTTGATGGGACAGTTCTCAGTGTTATTGATCACAACAACGCGATTAAAGAATCTCAGCGAATCTCTGCGTGTTCTCACTTTCAGTGACCGTATTCAGTCAGACTTGAGCAATGTCTTTGGTTGATGAGAACACCGTTGTTCCAATACACCAGTTAGCATTTAGCACTGAAACAAAAACACAAAAAAGCACCAGGACCACTTAATATCAGCTCCCTGCCACGAGATTCAAACGCGTAGAACACCTAAACCACGGACAACAGAGTCCTACAGCCTTTTGTATCGGTTACAAGTAGCCGTCAATTTTCCGCCGGTGCGCCTGGACCTGTCCCACAGATTCCGAGACCCCTGTAAACCTAGCCTGCTAGCGGTATCTACTGTGATGTGTGCTGCTGTGTGAGTTCTTCTGCCCCCTGATGGGCAGTAGTGAGGCCCAGAGTGAGGTCACCACTAAGGGCTCCCACCTTCCCTCCCTCTCTCCGGATGCCGCTGAGGCACATAGTGTGGAAGCTGTAAGAGTAGATGGAGACTGGACTGAGATCAGTAGCTGTGTATGACTTTGTTTTTGTCACCCCCCCCAGCGGATGAAGAGGCGGTTATTGGGCTTGGGCCGCTAAGCCCCTGTCGTAAGACCCCCAGGCGGGGTTTGTGTGTGAGGCCTGCTCCTCCTACACCTGAACAGAGGTGCCGTTGACTCAGCACCACCAGGAGGAAGCGGTCATGTGGCAAAAGAAGGAAATGCAAAAAAGTGCAAGCTGCTTTTTTTTTTTTTTTTTTTTTTGTTAATTAAAAAATAAAATAAAATAATAAAAAACTAAATCTGGGAGGGGGCGCTGAGCACGGATCGGGACCTTGGTGACGCTGGCACACGGGAACGCTCTGCGCCGGCCTTCTGTGCAAAAAACAGAGGGAACTACACCTCCTCCACCACTCAAACACACGCCAAGGTCTGATTAACCCATGGCCTGAACAACACTCCATCACCCTCTCTTTATCCGTCTCTCTCTCATTCTCTCTCCACACCTTCAGAGAGTCTTATCACATGCTATTCCATTCAGACACGCCATTGGTCCATTCTGGGGACCTGTGGTTCTTTGTCTACCTGTGAGACAACACAGGAGTGATAGTTTTATTTCTTTTTTTTTTACATTTAATTTTTTTTTTTTATAATATAGTAGCTATGTGTAACAGAGAAGCACAGGAGTCAAGCTCACTGATTAAGCTTCTCAATCTCATTGTACTGAGCATTACTGACCCCCTCCCAGACATGAAACTATGATCACAGGAGTTGTGTAATAAGATCTGAGCGGAACCACTGTGGCAGGGAATGGCTTTTCTCACTGGTTTCCTCTGAGGGCAACACCAGCTGGAGATGGCCATTGTGGCCTCTGGGTATCCCTGTTAATATGTAGCTTGACTGGAAAAAAAATAAACAAAAACAAACTTAAATTATTCTCTTCAGCGATTACATACATTTGCAGTCTCTGTCAAATCAATAATCAGCTTATTCGTAGAGATAAAAAACAAAAATGAGACAGAGGTGCACCCACTAGTTTGAGCTGATAATGAAAAAAACTCACTCATCACTCATTGCCTCATCACACGGAGTGATTCTAAAAAGTTTTAAATTTAAATGCGTGATGGAATATCTTTTTGGTGTCCTTTTACACACACACATATTGAGGTCCCTCATCAATACAAAAAGGTTAACAAGTTTTAACCCCTTGGCTACTGTGTAACGTTCACATCACTATTCAAATGTATTTGTATGTAAAAAGGCACTGAGACACACACACACACAACACACACACACACACACACACAGAGACTAAAATTAAACACTGAATGACTTGGTAGTAGATGTGCCCATAAGCACATAAAGGTGCAGCTATGCGTGTTGTGTTGACTGACCAAAACGGCACAAGCGATTATTGTGGCCTGACGAAAAAAACGAGCAGGTTGGGGGAAGTGAACGTTTGGGAAGACCTGCGTTTTTAAACGACCAAGGTTCCATATTAACAAGGTGGATGCGACAATGCAAAACACGTAACACGCTAAAATTAACAGCTCCTTTTCCAAGCACCAGTTCTTTTGTTTGTTAAAAACAAAACAAACAAAGAAACAAACAAAAAAAAACATTCATTAAGCTACAGTTAAAGGTAATATCGTGTCAAGGTCTTACCTACTTCAGTGAGAGCACTTCGTCTAGGAAAATGGCTCAAAAGTGGGCAGTCGATACTTCACTGAAGGCAAAACAAAAGAGCGCGAAAATGCGTCGAAGACGACGTGACCACAACGGACCGCGCTACCGCTCGTGAAGGTGAACGTCAACATTTCTTCAAACCTCAGAAGTAAGGGGAGATTCTAGCGTTAGGACCTTGATAGCTATTTCAAGCTTAACTAACACCACGTGTCCCACTTTTGATGCCGATACTTCCTTAAACTTTTTTTTTTTACTGCGCATGCCAGAACTTGGTGCCAAAATATATTTCTTTTGTGGAGGAAGTTTCTTTCGGCCTCCTAGCGAGGAATCTGAGAATCTGCGGACGTGACCGAAGCCGAGCGCGCGGTCGGGAGCCGTCGGCTTGTCACGTCTCCCTTCGCCTGGTCGCCGGCTTGTATAGGCACAGTTGGCATTCTGGACAAGCTACCGAGTCACGCATCCCCTCAAAAAAGGCCGGCCGGACGCGCTTGCGTTTCAACCTCGCCCCTCACAGCTGCAAGTTGAAAGAGACAGAGGGAACCATCTTAGGACCTAGTCTAGCGCTGCTCCCGTGGTACTTGGGAGGGGAGGGGAGGGGAGGTATTGGACTGGCCACAAAATCATGGTCGGAAAAGTAAGAAAAAGGGACATTCTTTTATAAAAGGCGTTATGAAAAAACGCTGTTTTCTCTAACATGCGTGCGCATTCACACACGCATACACTGAACTTGGTGAAGTTACACATTTCCAAGCAGGTTCCCCAATGCGTAAGTGCTCTGACAGGACCACACAGCCAGATAAGAGACAGCCTCATAAGCACATCCCTATCGTTTCTTTTCTTTCTTTTGGAAAACGAAACAAAAATCACAATAGTTCATCCAATATAAGAGTTCAAGCTATCTCCTTTGACACCTTGAATTCAAAGATGTAAAAGATTAAGATAGCTCTGTTAATATTCAACATGCCATATACTCTTTTTCTGTATGTTAACAGTATGCTCAAACCCCAACTTCTATAAAAAATATATAATTGCATGTATATATTTTTAAAAATCATTTGCTGGGACCCAGCTCTTAAAGTGGATGCCTTAGAGGCCCTCTGATTGGCTGGGACCTCTGGCTTAGAGATGAGTGCTCAGTCAAAAAAAAACAAAAAAAAAACAACAACAACAAAAAAAAAACTCCTGTTTTTTTCCCTTAGTTTAGCTTTTAGTTTTTGTTCAATTTGTCAGTTTGTTTTTTCTTTCTTTTCGCATCAAATCTCAGCGTGTCTGGCGGGCGGACAGGTGGGAAGGAAAGAAGGAAGGGTGCCCTGGGTCTGGCGATCCTCACGCGACCCCCTCACTCGTTGTTGTTGCTGTTCTCCAGGTCCTTGCACTGGATGTTCCCTCCACTGTAGTCGGTGCCCGGCAGCTGCACGCCGTACTTGTCCACGCACCAGCAGATGCCTCGTTTACGCCCGAGCGAGGGTTTGCACTGCAGGGCAGGGAAGGGGGAAGAGGGAAGGGGGAACGGGGGGGGGGGTTTGGGGAGGGATTGGATGAAAAGGCAAGATGGGGAGATGATTACCACAGAAACGTACTGGATCGCCATCACTTACAGCTCGACTCTGGCCACATGGAACAAAGACGAATGCACACGTAGCCTAGAACAGCACGGACAGAGCATTTCTCTACGATATGACGTGGCATTGTCCCAGGCTGAGCAAAAGGAGCCAAAATCCACACCTGCTTGCGCTTGAAGAAGCCCTTCCTGTCGCAGTTGGGCAGATAGAGAGAGAGAGGCTTGACGCGGGAGGTGTCTTTCAGGCCCTTTATTATTCCGTCTAGCTTCCTTCTGCAGGGGCCCTGCGACGCACACAACACACAGCACAGCACTTCCATTAGCCATCTGTGATCGGCCACGGGCCCCGCCTCCAACGCACGCCCCTCCCCCGCCCGCGGCCAACTTACAAACTCCGTCTCGTGTTTGTCGACGGGGAGCGGCGAGTAGTCCGGCGAGCCCACGGACCGGAGCTTCTCCTGCTGCTTCTTCTTGTCCTTGCGCATGGCGGCCTGCTTTTTGCTGTTGATCATGTCTTGCTTGGGGAAAATGGGCACCTTGGCATGGGGCAACTGCTCATCGGTCGTGTCGGTCTTCAGAGTGTCGTCGTGCTCTTTAGATTCGCGATCTGTTGAAAAACACGAAGGACAACGAGCCAGTCAGCATTGTTCCTCACAACCGTCATTTCCATTTATTTTTCTTAGACTCACCTTCTCCACACACAAATCGTGTTTACAATTTTATTGCTGTTGTTGTTACACTCAGATTTATTTATTTTTTTACCCTTTCCTTCCCGTACTAAATGTTTCCTACGCATTTGTTTACAAAAGGGAACCAGAGGTGATGAGAAGACCAACCTCCACATCTCCGATCCAAACCAAAATGTGCACACTGGAATAGGCATAGCATGGGATTTCAATCTCACTGTGACTTCACTTCATTTGCCAAGTAGCCTAAAGACCAAGTAGCCTAAATACCTTATTAAGGGCTTCTTAATGAGAATGACAAATAATGGTCAACATTTTCCAGAATGTGACAATATCAACATATTTGTCAGTGTTGACGAGTCGTAGTTTATTTCTGCAGTAAAGGATGGATTTTAGAACTATACCACAAATATTTCTCCATTGATTTGATGACAGATTTTTGCAGTGACTGCTGCTTTTCTAGTGGAAAACAGAAACTGTTTTCAAAGACTGCTTTACCCCTTTAAGCCATGCTTAGATCCTTTGAAGTCACGGCAACCACAAATACCATGGCAACCAAAAGGCTTTAGTGAGTTGGACAAATGCAAGGCGTGATGGTAACTTTATCTTTGAGTGTTTGGGTAAAAAAGCAAACTTGTAGAGGAAGTTTAGAACACCTCAGCAGACATGTGCTAAAATCTCTAAGCCACAACAAGCAGAATGAAATAATAAGGTTTGAAATAATAATCCCAACTGACAGACAAAGGCCATTCTGGCAAATGTCAAGACTATCTTTGGACAAATGTCTGAGAGAATGTCATCAAACTTGATTCCTCCAGACGATTTTACAGTATAGAGGGTATAAATAATACCTCAGCCCAGCAGGCCAAGGCAGCATTACCGGGTGGTGTCTATATTTATCCAGTACCGAAATCCGACATAATGGCAGTAGGTGTTAAAGGCAGGGTCAGATATTGGAATGGGAATGTGTCAAGTATTGTTAAGGACACAGCAATAAGGTATGTTGTGTGTGTGTGTGTGTGTGTGTGTGTGTGTGTGTGTGTGTGTGCGTGTGGGGCGGGGTGGGAGTGCGTTGTTAAAAATCATTCAACTAGTTTCTCCACATAATTGCTGTAAAGGACCACCATACTTCTTTGCAGACCAGTGTTGAAAGAGCCTGTCTGATGCTTCAGACATGGGGACGTGGAGGAGGGGTGATTACTGGAACTGGGTTCCTGGCTTCTGAACTTGCTATCAGATCCATGGTTGGCTCCTTGAATTTAATCTTACAACTCATGACTTGGCAGACTGATATTTCTGCACTGAAAAGTGTCCTGTCGCCATGCTGTCCGCCTCCCCCGGTTACATGCCCTTCCAGAGTAAAGAAAGCGACAATGCAAAGGTGCAGATGATATAGATAATATATAAACCTAATTAAAATTGACTTCGCACAGCTGATATACAGAGCAGCTATTAAACAGATCTCCTATTGGGTGGTATGCAGGTAGATTGAGTTCACCTTCACCTATGGATGCCAGGAAGAAGCATGCAGGCCAGGTACACACTAGCAGCAGATGTCAGAGGTCGCTCTAAGGTCATTTGCTGACAATTAACTTTTTCCCCCTATTTTGTTTCCCTTTTATTTCATTTTTTAACTGACAAATTGACATTTTTTCTGCATGTGGGCCAGACTGCTTGGTGTGCGGACAAACCTCACTTTTTCCGTGCTCAGGGTCCCCAGCTTGTAAAGGCAGCTTAGCAAGTCTGTGTTTAACATCTGAACCCCTGCCAAGACACTGGACCCAGGCCAACCCAGACGCGTCATGTTCACCCTCTCTATTCAAATAAGCTCTGGAATAATTGCTGAGGAGGTATTGGTATCTCTCCCCTCAGACCTTGCAAAGTTTTCATTAAGGCGAGAGGACCGGAGTGGCTACGGAAGGTGCATCTGATAGGCCTCTGTTTAAATATTAACATGCGCATGGGGCAATTATACTTCATCAATATCCCACGCTCCTCGCAGCCTGAGGTATAATGACGAAATCAAATCCCTCTCCTTTCCTTTCCAGGATGGACCGATCATTGCATATCTTCAACATGGCAATAACAGCGTGGTGGTGACAACATGCTCTTGAAGTCGTCGTGAATGTCAGGCGTGAGTCTTGGCTCGCGCTACGCAAACCTGTTTTTGTTTTCAATTATCCACACATAGCTCATAGGAGTTCCAACTTCCATGCCACACTTCATCGTGGTGGGCGATTAAGAAGAGATGTCCCAGAGCATACCAGCCGCATTTCTAAGCAGCCAACGCTACTGGCCTAGGCTCTGGTCCTGCATTCATTGCTTTGTTCGAGGTGCCTGGCCAGCGTCGACATCCTACGCCAGATTCCGCTGCTCAATATTTAAAAGCTGGCCCACGTCCACGGTGCGATTGTGCAACTGCGGTAGAGCAGCAGGAGGACAAAGAGGAAGGCCGGGGTGGAAGCCGCTCTCAGCCGGCCTGCCGCATCCTCCACGCTGCGGGAAAGGACCATAGTACCCAGCACCTGGCTCACCTGCTGGGAGCTACGAAGCACGTACAACCTTATTCTCCATTTGCGCTGATGTAAGACTGGCCTCGGTCTTCTGCAGTTTGAGTACTCAGAGAAGGCAGACTTACGTTAAAGGAATACGTTAAAGTAATATGTCCATTACACTGGCCAGTAAAAGTAAATAAACATTAAAGATATAAACCACCAGTCAATAATATTATCTACATCTGCAGCATAACAGTCTATGCATTTTATTGGTGTCATACTTAACTCTAAACGATGGACAATAATGAATTGAATAAAAAGGCCTCCTAAAGAATTGTTTGTTAAATAATGAACTGATGCAACTTTGCTACTGTTAAATCGCGTGTGTGTTACGTTGCATTACATCACGCCCCTCATGAAAGACCCTCCCAACCCCAAGAGGAAGCAAAGGCAACTATGATCCTGTGCAAACCTAATTTTGGTCTGAGGTCTCACCCAACATCTAAGTTTGGGTTGGGTGAAAACTCACTCCACCAGTGTGTGGCTCGTCTCCCCTTCACAAAAGCTTAAGACAGTCACCGGTTGTGACAGGCTCCACTGCTCCCCGACACAAAATAACAATCTTGGCCCGTGTCGCAATCCCTGCGCGCGCTCTCAGCCACGGCTGAACCTGTGCTGCAGGCCTGGATTTAGGCGTCTTTTGTACGTCTCGCTGGGGAGGAATGTGACACTGAAGTGAGCGGCGTCGGCCAAGGACAGGATGTTTCAGCAGCTTGGCATCTCGACGGCGAGGCGCTGCCACCACGTCTGTCGCTCCCGGCCACGACTTTCATTTCCTCTGCGCGACCCAAGAAGCAGTGCGTGATAAGAGCGCGGCCGTGACAGGCGGGCGGGCGGGTGGGAGGGGGGTGTTTGTGACGTTGGGGGCGGTGCTGGGGTGAGGAGGGAGTCACGGGAGGCCAGCCGTGGCCTTTTCGGGCCTCTCCACAGGCCGCCGGCGGGAGGACGTCGCGGCCCAAGCGCCGTGTTCTCCTCCGACAGGGGAGGCAGCCGGCGGCATCGTAGCCGTTACCCGCCCAGCCTTCCCCAGGTGTCTCTGACAAACACACACCGCACAAATCGCTGTTAAACTTTATTGGACGAAATCACTCAGCCGTGCCAAACAGGATCTCGGGCCGTATGGCTCGGCGGAAGGCGAGTGGCCGTCAGAGACTCCGCTGGACTCTGCAGCCTGAATACTGCAATGAAATATGGCACAGAAGACGAATATAACGATTGGAAACTGAGTACTGGAGGCCTTCAATACCACTGGGATGCGTCTCACCACTGATACACTATAGGCAAACTAAACAATCAGCTGCCTTCATTTGTTTCCTTGTGGTTACAGTTATGGATATATTCCACTTACTAGACAGTGCAATCATGAAGCTCACAGTCAGCGCTACTCACACACAGACCTAGTCATTTCCACGCCTCTGATGTTTTGACACAGATGATGGTGCTCTAATTGAGGCTGCACTGCTAATGCGCCGCTTGCTCGATCACATGGAATTCCAGCTTTTTTTTTTTTTGATCTGAACATGAGCACCTTTAAACATCGCTGCCAAATCCTTGGCGGAGGGCAATCGGATGAAATGTAACATAAGGCTTCTTTATGTGCTCTGAGGGGAAGAGGCTTGCTAACATTTACAGGCTTGATGTGATCCGACTGCGATGTTTGCAAGCTTTTCCCGCTCCGGAGACCCTGAGCTTTCCAACAAGTTGACCGCCAAAGCACAAACTCCCTTTTTCCAGCACTGTTTCAACTGGAAGGCGAATGAAGACCAGAGGATCAGACCAAACAAAAGCGAGACGTGAGACCTTACCCATGTGGCAGAACGGTCTCCAGGGGTGTGGGGCACCTGACAGCAGCAACTGTGAAACTGTATCTGACTAGCCCGCCATGGGCAAACAACTTAACTTTGTGCAGGACAATTAAACCGACTGAACTATTGTGTGTGTGTGTGTGTGTGTATGTGTGTGTGTGTGTGTGTGTGTGTGTGTGTGTGTGTATACGTGTGTGTGTGTGTGTGTGTGTGTGTGTGTATACATGTGCATGTAACCAACAAGGCTATAATGAAGGAAGTCGACCATATTTGTTCTCTCTTGTTCCAGTGTTGTAACAAATGTTTGATAGTCATTCCCATTTCCAAACAATGTGTGCACAACAGAGCAAATTCCATTCTCATGCTGTTCTGTGGACAAATCTTTGGGGGGGGGCAGTGTAGGGGGTAGTTTAGCATTTAAATTGCCCACTAAAATAAGTCTATAATAAATAGGGCCAATATGTTGACATTATACTATGTATTTAACATGCACACCGGCAGAAGAAGTAAACATAAAGATGCATCTTTTCTGGAGCATTTCACTGAATCCAGCACATGCCCAGACCACAGCCATCCTCCTCCCCTTTGATATAATCTTTGAACAGTAATCTGACCCTCTGCACCACCCCCAGTAAACCTAAATTCAGAGTAACCAAGATTTACTGGCCCACGACTCTTCCCTCGCAGTCTCCTATGGGTATATAATGACCTAATGAACTGAATACTGCAAAAAGCACTTTAGTGGGCAACAAAAAATGTCTTACACGCCAACTATTTTTTTCTTTCTCAACCAGATGCATTTGGAGGACTCCGTTAGGAAAATTGAATTTATCATGGTTCTGAGGATCGGTCATTTTGCACTACCTTTAACAACGTCCCTAAAATCAACTCATTACGGAATGAGTTATTACATCAACCGTGATTTGCGCATATTGACCGTGTGTGTCTTTCCACGTTCATCAACTGTGTGGACGGGTTTTAATTTCTCTGCGCACAGCTAAAGAAACAGCACATTCGCACTGCCTTGGCGAGCAGAGCACGTGCGGATATGGTAATGCATCTGAGAATAAACCACTGGAGAAGCTTCGTGAGGCTGATTCTGTGAATTTCAGCAACCATTCTCCAAAGATAGCTCAACATATCCGATTTACATTCACTTATGCACAAGCCTAAACGAAATGATACCTGTTCATATCCATTAGCGAACAAGAAAACCCCCTTTGCTGAGGTGGTTATGAAACTGCATTATCTTACGATATGCTCATCTTGAAGCCAATGACTTGGCAGACAGCTGTCTCCATTATAACATATCGCAAGGAAGAACGATTAGTTTCAACAGTTTAGAGCACACCATGCCGGATGGCTTACCGATAGGTGGATGGAGCGGCTTGTATCCCTTTTCGTTGGTGCACACTCCTCTGCCGTGAAGAAGGGCGTGTAGCGGCTTTTCCTCTCCGTTCCGTGGCAAGCAGCGAAGACCCTGCGTACATGTCCCGGTATACACACCGCACGCCTGACCTTCGGATAAAGCGCAGGTCAGGCAGCAGCCGCAGCCCGGCTCCTTCACGAGTTGACAGCCGACCGGAACCGGAGGGCACATAGAGAGGGCTTTCTGATCACAGGGCTCGCAGGGGACATACGAGCTAAAGCATTGGGACAGACCCATGAAAAATGTAATAACCACGAAAAAATTGTATAGCATGTTTTTTTTCTCTTTCAAATGCTTTCCCTCCGATGAGAATTGTGACAAAAATACTGAATTAAGCAAATGGACGTTTGCTTCAGGTCATTAGATTTTTTAAATAAATAAAACTGAAAGTCCACATCCAAAGTCAGCGAAAACAAAGAAATGAGCTGAAGAAATACCTCAGTAAACGTTATATATTTTTTAAAATCATCCGACGATCTAGTCTAATTTATGCACAACGGTCAAACAGGATATTTTCTCTAACCATTCCTCTTTTGATGGCAGTATTGTCCAATCTGTGCGTGCGCAAGGCAGTTCGGTGCTCTCAAATCTGGACCTTCAGATTCCAGCACTTTCCCCTCTGGAGAAGTTTTCTGAGCAGACTGAAGAGCGGCGGGCCAGTCTTGCCTTTTTAAAAACAGCCAAACCCAAACAGCGGTGAAGGGAGGCGCACTTGCCAGTTCTTGGCATGACGCCAACGTTTTTTTCTCCCCTCGGCAATAGGATCCTGTCTTTCACGCTGATGGCTAAAGTGATGCCAAGTTCGTGGACCAAAACAAGACACAACGCATTTAACGAAATCCTTAATCAAAACAGTTGCTGCCACATATGTTTTCCATGTAAATCGACACTGTTCACCGCTGCAGTAACGTGCTCCTGTGCACTTTGCGTTGGTCCAGTCGTCTCATCCACATGGACTCCTTTGGTTAATCTCCGTAGAATTAAGGGCACAAACGCCAATCTAATACGATATCCTACACTGCCATAAACCAAATGACGTTTGCATAGTCCGGTGAGCGTTACATGTCTATGAAATGTGAATTTGATCTGCATTTGAATCATACGTTCCTGTAGTACAGCTCAGACGGAACGGTCGATAAACACCCGCATGAGTTGAATGGATTGGTAGGTCTGGACAAGGCTGACATGCTTCAGTGAGAAAATATCTTGCGCCGGGTAGTGTGAAAAACGCCAGGCGAGACTGAATTGATTGCAGCGCAAAATCAAAAACAGATTCGGACTTTGGGCGCGAACTTTTCAAATATCAGTGCTGCTCAATATATTTTCTTTCTCTCTCTTATAAAATACTTGTATCTTTTCAATACACTAGCAAGCATGTGGCCCTTGGAGGAATATATATTTCTTATTTGACAGAAACAGATCCAGTGAGCGATAGTGGTGAATTTTTAATTGTGACTTATATAAGAAGTATTAATAGCTTTAAATCTAAGAACGGTTAATCTCTGAAACTATTGTACCACTGCTGAAATATCTGAATATTCGCCGTTTTCATGTTCCTCATTTATTTTATAGGCTGCTGGAGAATGTCTTTTACACATGTCCCACTTGTGTCGTCCATCAGAAGAGCAGTGTATGTTGTGTCTGCCACTGCTGCGGCTCGAAAATCCTGTTTTATGAACTGTGCCAAAAAAAAAAACCTCTCCTCGGCAGTTATTATCTTATCTCCCATGTAGCTTCATGAATTTTCACACTGTGCGTCTGGCTTTGCAAATCCACAGTTGCTACAGATGCTTGTTCAGGGTTTACGAATTTTAATCTAAGCAGTTTGATAGATGCCCAGTAGAAGGAGCTCTAAGCAACGATTAGAACGGCTGTAGGCCGGTCCTTCGACTACTGAATATTACTACTGAACATTTCCATGCTAGGGAGGTACTGATGGGTTCCTAAATGTACTTGACAATTAGACATCAGTAGAATAACGATATATGGAGGATTAATGCTCTACGTATTGCATTAAAAACACACTGCTTTTAAAGTATTCAGAGCAGAATGTGTATCCTGGACCAGCTGGTAGTTCGCAGTCTTAGTGGAGTTCTTATGTCTGTGTCACATCTGTTGCGGTGTAGTGTGAGGGGGTGAAGGACACTTGGAGTGTGGCTTCTCTGAGCCTTAAATGTGCCTGAGATGAACTAAACATGTGTCCAAAAATAACCATGTGCAGTCTCAGTAACAGCCAAGTTAGGTTCCTTGTAAATCGTCCTTACCTGGCAAACAATGCTGATTACCATATACAAACGAAGGAGCTCTGAAGTGTGAACAGCAGTACAAGTGTTGAGAGAGTTTGCCTTGATCCCATTTCTCTCCTGACCCTTCTATGTAGTCTTTTTCCTCCCGAGTTCCCGAGTCATTTGAGGGCTACAGCTTTCAGTCTGAACCTAGACGCCTTTCCAATCATATAAGGTTTCAAACTGCTGTGTTCTGCAGTCCAGGGAAAACAAAGGTGGATGCAGGTTGCTAGAGTTACTGGAATCAAGCAGGAAATGTAGCTCAGTTACTAATGAGGAAGCAAAGTGTCATAAATTAGCAGCTGAGATTTGTGGTTAGCCCAGTGTTGTGTGGAGACTTGTTGTGTACCTTTCGGTGACAGTGATGTTCCTCAGTGCTTGCATTTACTGGGCTGATATGATACACATGGAAAGGTTCTTTGCCACATGAGTGTAAATCTTAACAGCGCTACTTTGGATCAGATCGGAGGCTAGCCTATCCTCATATACAATTACATCTTTAAATGACTAATAGTATATGAGGCTTTTAGAAGACTATAGATTTTGTTCTGGCCTGAACATTTAATACTCTGAGAGAACCCTTTGCGCTGTAAATGTCAGACCTCCTGGAGGATCTTTTCAAACGTCCTTTTTGTTTTTCCAGCCTCGTGACAGTGCAGCCTCAGCGAAATTCTCTGCAGTACGGTTTCACCTTCATTTAACAAGACATTGAAAACACGGCTTAATTGGAAACAAACAAAGGCATGCAACGAACCTTTCCAATATCAAACTTTGTGAGATGGGCGCCACCAACGTCTGTCACCATGATTACTCGTGTCTCGGGAATATTTACTCGATTTGAAAATATTATTTTCCCTGTCTTCAATTTGTGTATACAGTCACCCACATAGAAAGCTCCCCTCGCCAACATACACACAAACACACGTACGCGCGAGCGTACACACACACACACAGGAACTGACTGAAAGTAGAGACAAAAAGTTTGGGTGTTGCTGATAGAAGGATCTGTCTTACTGTTTGTGTACAAATGGGGAGCGTGCTGTTCAGTGAATGAGCAACGGCCCCCACAACTTCATCTGAAATCTTACTGCAGTCCTCTCAGGATGTTCCCATTAGTATAAGCAAATATGGCCGCCGTGTGCCCAAGTGTACCATATGTTACATAAATAAATATAAATCAAGTCTGCGCTACCAGCGTTTACAGAAGTAATAAACTGATGCTTTGAATAATGCATCTGTGGATCTGAAAATGTGAGGTCTTTCTGCTTTAGCTTTTTTGTCAATTAGAAACAACAAAGATGGTGGGTGAATAAACATAGATTTATTATATTCATTAAATGCCATAATGCACTGCATTTGAAGCACTGGATTCAGTAATCCGAGTGGCTGGTATAAAACATATTTGTTTTAAGTAGTGAGATATCATCACTGTAAAATTAATGGGACACTAAAGTGAATGGGTGTGGTGGGGGGATGAGTCACCATGTTCCAACTCTCAAGATCCACACAGATTCTGACAAACAACCCCTAATTTTGAACTTTGCTCGAAAACACCCAGGAATATTCATAAATGACTTTCACCAATAGGTGTCTATGGTAGACTGTGTGCAGAAGGTTTTAGGCATAGCTAGAGTGTTGTGCCCCAGGCTCAGGCACTGGTGCTGGGTTTCAGCGGTCCCTGTTTGCCTAGATCATCCAGGCCCATCTCCTGGGATTAAACAGTCCGCCTTCTGAATGAGCGGTATACACAGCTCATTCTTCTCCAAAGTCCTCTCCTTGTTCTGCTTATCCCATAGTCTGCTCCCCCAACCCCACATGGTCCCAGCATCTGTGTGGGTAGAATTCTAATAAATCTTTAATTCTAATCTATTTTCACTTTTCACTTTAACGCCTAAGCAAGTGAACAGGGAACAGATCTGGGGCTGCTTCTCCCAACACTGCTGCCATTCCAAGGTCACGACTCTGGGAAACCAGACCCTGAGTGTTTATAACTTGCCATCAACCATCACATTGAGCTTTTCCACCCAGACAAAACGTATACCAGACAGAAGCGCATAGAACATGTAATGTTATTTAAAAATACATAGCGTGGTGCTATTATAAATTGCAATAGATTTAATGGTATTTGGGTGAAAGTTGTTACAATTACACATCTCCTCTACATCCTCTGACCATTTTGTCCAGTTTTAAATCTTTACAAATGTTTAAAAAAAAAAGGGCAAAGTCAGTATGTCAAAATCAAAACAACATCCAGGTGCAACACTGCACACTAATAATAAAGATGCACCCTTGGAAAAAGTTAATCATGCTCCAATAATCCTAAATCTGATTGTGAAGGATATGGAATTTTACATCTGTTGAATACTGATCAAGAATTTCCTGTAGCTTGGAACCTTATACACAATAAACAAGCCTGTCCTATTCATTCTGATTAAGAAAGACAAACAGACAGCTACGGTTACCATGGACTACCGAAAACTGCCTGTTAAACTCTATTTGACCTTCAGTCTCCTACCATATCAGCCCTGGTACACTGCCATACTAAAACAGCCAGTTGTCAATGGTTCGCTTCACCACTGAGACATACCACCACATCAGTACACCAGCCAAATGACCAGACCAGCCATGTCCGTCCTCTCCTAGAAGGTTGCTGACTGTGCTTCAGATCCTCAGCGCAACACGTCCCTCCCAAAGTGGTCAGGTACGCAGGCCGCAATGGCCGATGCGCGTCTGACCCGC